>JAWPHD010005674.1:0-158755 GCA_037043455.1 Cyrtodaria siliqua | reverse complement strand
GGGAATATGTTTCTCAACGTATTCGTTTTTCTAGAGCTTATAGTCGAGTTGAGGACTATAATATCTGTAACCTCTGTATAACTAACAAGAACAATTTGATGCACATTATCAAGTCGCCTCAGAAAGGTTTGCATGTAAAATAATTAACCAAACAAAACATAGAAAAAGGAGGATGCAGCCACTAATTATGGTAGTGTATATTATGATAGCATTGTTTTTTTTTTACATTCTGTACTTCCTCGGTCATTGTGTGAACTTTCAAGCTAGACACATTTACACTTTTCAAGGGACTCTCCATTCCAAGATTCTATGTAGAAAATTACAAAATAGCTATAGATTTAATTTGAATGAAGCTGGATATATGATTCTTACACGCTGCACTTCCTTTTTATAGGCCTTTATCAGTTTGTGAAGTTTCATTCCAGTCCAATTAGAAACTTATAAGGTATGCTCCAGAGAATAATTCTACGTACAAAATGACAAAGGGCAATAACTAGATAGAGTTGCATGCACCTGTACTTACTCTCATTGTCCGTTACCAGTGTGTGAAGTATAAAATTACAACGCGACAAATAAGCTACTCCATCAGGGATACCAATAACATAAGTTCGAAAAACCTTTGCAAAACTAAATTATTTTAACTCTGATCTGCTTTTAAAATATAAAAGTAATTTGAGAAGTCTTCAGGACTACCACAACCTGACTTCTATGGTGACTTGCGAACTTCGTAAGCTACTTGGTCATTAACACTTTGATACAACCTTTATTCAACTTGTTAAAACAATTTTATCAAAATAGGTTTTGACCATATAATTTTGCAACGTACTTTATGTTTAATAATTGACCCATTTACCGTTCGCCACTCTTGTTTTCTCTTTGATTGTGCGATGACCGGACAGATTGTGGACCCTATGATGACGTCTACCTAAATCCTGAGAGGACGGTATCTTTGATGTTTGTCTCCAATTTAGTCTTATCGTGCCCTTAATGGTGTATTCTATCTTTGGTCTGCCAAGTCACTGAGTACTTGCTTTGTGGCTTTCTAGGCATTTTATGTTTTGATAATTCAAACTTTATAGCCACAAAATAAACAGCTTTAACCACCCAGGCCAGTAGCACCAAAACTAGAGCGTCGAATTAGGAGTAACCAACTCATAATTCATTTTACACATATTCAATCACAGGTATTTTAAGAACTAGTAAAACCAAACTATACTTTTAATCGGTACATATACATTATTATATGACCTGAACACCTGGATAAAGTTTTGATAATCGGTTTATAGTGTAATGTTGCCGCTATTTGTTTCTTTAAAAAACAAATCAGTCAATAATTGTTAATGTACAATTATTTTCATTGTTTACTGTATATATTAAGTGATATCTGGCCGCCAGAAATGTAAATGTAAGAAAATCCAAGTTCAATTGGCATTAAGTGTTTCGTGCAGCAGCTGCAAAATAATAATCAATTTCCTTTGTATATAACTATACACCTGATGTTGTTTATATGCATATAGCTAATGACATCGAGGGAACATTATTGGATCAGCACGCGGCAACCTTATCTGACCATAACTTTTAAAATACTTTCTTCGCCTTGAACAGTTTGTTTTAACAACACATACACAACTGTTAAGCTATATTAGCCTATACTGCTCCTTTATTCTATAAAGTTAACTAAATATAAATGACTATCGTACTATGTGAGAGTCGTCTGCGGAAAATGTGTGTTTTATTGTAGAAGAATATATGGACCAGAGCGTGCGGCTACTTTTTATTTTTAAAATGATAAGTGTAAAGATGTGCCACATGATAAAATAAAATAAAACACAACAGAATGCACATTTCGGATGTTACTGGTTATTGAATGGATATTTCTTTGGTAACGATGATATATGCTCGATATATGCTCGTCATATCGAGTAGACATTCCAAAGTCTTTATTTATTTAACTAAATTGTTTTTAAAAAGTCTGACACAAACTTACCTAAATAGAAAATCTAATCCAATCGCTTTTTCTGCCTACTCCATCACGTACTTTTTCTCGTTAAGTCACATAGTGTTTTTCGATAAATCCACCTTTTACTAATAATAAAGGGTTTACTACTGGCAAGAAAAACTCATATTCAATCACGGGTATTTTAAGAATCATCTGTTAAAAAACCTATACCTTTAATCGGCACATACACATTATTATATGACCTGAACACCTGGATAGAATTTTTCAAAACGGTTTTGTAGTGTAATTGTGTCGTTATTTGGTGGGTGGGGGGGGGGGGGGGGGGGGGGGGGGGGGGGGTTCCGTCAGCGTGTTCTTGGGCAAGACACTTTTTCCTTTGCCCTCGTCCGTCGGATGGGGACGTAAACCGGGCGGTCCCGTGTATCGGTCTATCCTCCGAGCACGTTAAAGAACCATAGGAATCTATTCGATAATAAGAGTAGAGCAGGTTCCCGGATTCCTATGTATCCTTCCCCTCTCTCTGGGGCGGCTCTAAATAACCTGTACTGTGTTGATGAGCCGTTAAACAACATTCAATTCAATTATTTGGTGGGTTAGATTTTTACCCCTCTAAACTGCAATATTTGAATGCAGGTTCCTTGACTCAAGAGTTACATTCAGCTTCAAATGGCATGTAAACTTTATTTCTTACTGTTGTACCGTCGATATTGCCGTGGAAAGTAGTACTTATATGCTTTGTTTTTGAATGCGGTGTTTTGCTATGTGGTAGAGCGTTCGCCTAGACTGCAGGAGGTCGTGGGTTCGATTCCCTGCCGGTCACACCAGAACAGATAGTTAAAGTCGATGTTAAAGAGCAAACATACATACATTTGTTTCTAAATACATAACTGCAAATAGTTCTGTAGAGTTTAAATTTAAATTTAATTTTAGTTTTATTAACAGTTATCCATATTCACATGAGCATACAATTTCTACATTACTGCTAATAACATACTATATTCACATTTAATACTACATTACTGCTAATAACATACTATATTCACATTTAATACTACATTACTGCTAATGACATACTATATTCACATTTAATAATACATGCATTTAGTATTATACATTATATAATAAAGTAGGCATAAAAACAATGTCAGTTCTTTGATCAGTGTAACAATAAACTCGATTATGCCTGGAATGTTTAACATTTAACATAAGAAATGACGACACTAAACGTAAGCAATGACGCTAGTCGAAATTTAAGTCTTAATGGTGGTACAACTGCACACAGCTCACATGTTTTAAGAACAATTCAGGTTTATTAAAACCAGCATCCCGCCAACAACATCCAATTTAACAACATATGTACCTCGTTTTTAAACCTACTGACCAGAAGATATATATATAATTTACATGTTTTAAGAATCGAAACTCTGTAGACACAACATAAACGGTTTTAAAGGGACACACGACAATCTTAAGTTTGATATCAACCATTAAAATTAGCATCGCCATTTATTAATCCTGCATCATTTTGACTTTAAAACTGCTTGAATATATTGAAATAAAAATCAGAGATTTGAATTGTCTTCTACCAAATATTCTACCAAATGTTAAATATAATATTGGGTGCAATATTTACGACAGTTAGTAATATGTCAAAACAATTTCTTTGAATTATTCTAATATTTAATATTAATGATTTAACAAATTCCAGTTATGTAGAACAACTAACGGGACGCCGAGAGTTTTAAACAAATAAAGATTTGCATGTGTCCCTTTAACCAGCCAGACCAAACCCCAAAACTGGACCGTCGAATTAAGAAGTTACCAATTCATAATTCATTTTACGCATATTCAAACTCAGGTATTTTAAGAAACCGTAAATAAACCTTTACTTTGCATCTTATAATTACCTCTCATGAAATGACTCAATAAAACCGAGTCTGCTACACTTCTCTCTTGTTTGTGTTTGTTGCTTCCAAGGATCAACTTTTCAGTATTTATTGATAGCGTTTATTTTAGTGCTTTGTGACGGCCGTAAAAAGTTGTCTCGATTACAAATCAGTAGTGTTATTATTCTACTGGTCCTTTGGGATCATCAAGCTCATTCTGTTGTTGCTGTAAAAGTAGAATATCACTTAAGCCGGTGCTAGAAGGCGTGAGAGGTGTTGCATCTTATAATGACCTCTCATGACAGACTCAATAAAACCAGAGTCTGTTACTTTCTCTCTTGTTTGTGTTTGTTGCTTCAGTATTTAATTGGCACATATACATTATTATACAACACGAACTACCTGGATAGATCGATCAACATCTTTTTAGTGTAATGTTGATGTTGTCTGGCGGGATTCTTTAAGTGCAATGTAAAACGGTTTGAATTTGCCGAAGTGTCAAACACAATATAATTATCAAAAAAACTCGGATTGCAAACTTACAGTTTTGTATCTTTAATGGAACCTTTTGGGGACAATTCTCTTTATTATCACTGAGACTACACTACAATGTATGTAAACAAAAATTAAACAAACCAACACATATGATGATATATAAAATGTATAAGAGTATATCACATGTTTAATTCAAGTAATGTTATCTACTGCTACCAAAATAACAAAACTGTGGTAGATCTGGAAAACACATTTTACCATATTTGTCAGCACATGGGAAATACATTTTCACTAGATGAATAACAAAAAAAACTATATACGAGTATATGTAATGTCTGTGAATTATATATACCAAAGGTAAAAACAAACGCAGCTATATATTTCCACTATATAATATGTATAATATGCTGCTATTAAACGAATAGTGCATGGCTACATGAGAGCTTTCTTTCGGAAAAAAAGCCTAAAACAACACCCAAACACATCAAATGATATTCCTTCAAAGTTTCAATACTAATAGAATATGGCATTTTGTTCAAGTAGGTGAGCAAACTTAGGATGTACAATTCTGCAATGTCTACATTTTACTACAGTACTGAAATGGATCAAGTTTTGAAAGCGGAACGTGAACATTTATGAATTTCGTGGTACAAAGCCTACTATGATCAAAATGTCTACAACAGCAGAGTATTGCCATTTCTCTAACTAGATGCAACCATTTTTCTATACAAAACATCTTGGGATTGGTTTAGAGTATTACGTGGAATTAAGTGTGCAGTATATAAATCATATGGCGAAAATTTCCGAGTTTCGTTTCTTTTTTCCTTTTAGTATATATTTTGGCAAAATTCGACTTTTCTGGCTTTGTTACAAGTATCAGAGTACCCGAGCATATACCATCATATTCACTATTATTTAAACGCATATCCAACATGTTAAGAAAGGTTGTTTAAAATGTTTTGCAGGTGACTTCTGTATTACAAACCAATTTCGGTATATACATATATATATATCTACTGGAAGAAAACAGATTAGCAACAATATGCTAGATTCCAATGGCATTGCGAACACTATTTTCTGTGTTTGGTACAATTGCATGATTACAGTATTAAGGACATTTCCTACATATTTTTTATGACAATATATGTTTTTTATTCGATATATAGAACTGCCATTCCTTAACATGTTTCTCCTTACACAAACAAGAAGCGCCCGGACTTGGTTTCTAGGATATCTTAAGTACAACCTAATTCTTGCAAAAAACAGGAAATTAAATTACAAAAATCAAATCGAATTACAATAGGTTATTCAGGCTGTATGTGATCATATTCTATATATATATATGAAGAAAACGGCATGATGAATGAACTAGAGTGAAGATTACCTTTATATTAACAGCCTTGGAGAGGCTCGGACAAAATGGCAGATTTTATTGAAAAAAATAGACATTTCGATATAATTATTTTCAACGAATATATCTTTTTCAAAACTCCTGTATTGTTAGCGAATAAAATGTACTAGAAGAGAATGAAATAAAAAAAATGTCGTAGTGCCTGTATTTGTTTGAGAAACAGACAATTATAAGCCTACAAGTTTCTGGACATTGATGAGTTTGGAACAAACCAGCACAGACTTTGTCTTTACTGATAACATCTGCATACAACTTTTTTTTATTTAAATGGATTCTACATGAGCAAAAAGAGCACACATAATTATCAAGTTAGTACTATATAATGTTTGAAGTTAATTCTTACGTTTAAGACAGACAGAATTGCAATATATATCAAACATAGGCTAAACATAATAAATCTCTTCTTGGTCTATAACCCTTAACCCTCTACACATATATAATGGACTGTTCTTTGTTTGAATTAAGACCATTCCATTTATGTGACAAAGGGGTGTTTTGGGGAAACGGACTGATCAGTAGCAGAGTTACTCGTAGGCTGATCTGGGTTTACAATGGACGCACAGGCTATTATAGTCGTGCTTAGCGGTGTAAAGGTTAACAAATAATCAACTGCGCTTGATTTCAGTGAATCAACATAGTGCCTTCTCTATCTAAACAGTTAACGGGATTCATAATTAAGAAAACGAGTGAATAATATATAACATTTAAAACAAAAATAATTTTAGTTATGTGCAAAGCCGTTCATAGACGGGTATGCGCGAAAAAGATGCGCATAAACAACTATAGGAATTGTCCTGAATTTATCAGTCGAAAAGCATTGTTGATGTATTCAACCCTGGTACGGGTAAAATGTAAACAAACCGAAAACGTTCCTATAACTTGTCGTATAAATATATATCGAAAATGCATTAATCATGAGAAATATGCATGAAGAGGCTATTTTACATATTTAGACGAGGAAACATGTCATATTTTAATATACGATCAACTGAAATATTATAAATACCTTTTTACACAGTAAATCGAATCAATTTTTATATTCGTGACATTATTTTCCCGTAGGTATAGTAATAACGTGTCTTGGGAGAAAATGGCAATTGTTAAAACATGCAAGAACGACAACCAATGTCAGTGTAGTTTGGGAAACATTGGTTGCGTGCGCAGTACATGGTTGCAATGCGTGCGCATCCTTGAAACATGAAGTTTCGAAATTAAACGCTTGTTATTTTCAAAAGATAGAATCAAGTTAATGTAAATATATATGTATGAGTGGCAATAATGCAGAATATTTTTTTTAAGAGCCTTGCAAAACATTTTAAACGTCCCTTGTAAATCGGACATATGTTAGTGGTTGGAGTGGTTTTATTATTAGTCACGAGCCATTTAGTATGACCTTACAAAGGAAGAAATTGCAATGAAGAATGGTGATATTTCTGTAATTGATCATGGATATGTCCATGAATTAATCAATCGCAAGAGGAAAAATGACATGAACAACGGAATGCAGCTTTGTTGGATTTTCATGGTAGATTGAGACATGTGAACAACTCCTACATCCTATATACTTAGTATAATTATTGTGAAACCATTTAAAACAATGGTTTGCTTATTGAACCACATGGAACAAACATAACAAAAGTTCACAAAATAATTGAAAGCACGGGGCGTGAAATGTACATTTAAAAAAGTAACTGGAAAATTCAAAATCTCATTTTTGAAATTGTTATGGAAATAGATTTAAATAATAAAATAACGTGTTACCATGGTAATATCATAAACTGAACAAATAACCGATAAACTTGTATATGACGGACAACATGCATAAGTACAATTAAGACAAAATGGTGAACAAGAACAACGGTTCAATATGACATTTACTGTATAATTATACAACGAGATGTGTTGCATCGAATTATGGTAATGGATTTTTTTAAAAAGAGACCAGGTTGTCCTGTAAACGTCCTACTAGTAAAATGTCGAAAAATAAGCTGTTTTAGAGGAAATGGACACATATTAAAAGCTGTTTGTATTGGTCTTTTAAAGGAAGTTAGGGTGGGGTGTGGGAATAAATTTGAAATGCGTGCTGTAACATGTCTTATTTCATTTAGATTCTGTTCTAACGAACGTTTCAGAGAACGACAAATATTTTACAATGACCTTGTGAAATTTGCTATAAGCTACAACGGACGGACAACAGACCACACAGACAATAGTCGAAATATACTCGCTTGGCTGATTTTAATTATATCCCTGCATGTGTACAGTGTTCTTTAACTCTTTTAGTTTCTATACTGAACAAAATATATTTAGCACGACATTTTAGAGATATAGATCAAACATATGAAAACTGATATAAGTGTTTGAAGCTTTTAGAAATGCATTTTTTTTTCATTATTTTCTAAAGGATGTTTCAGAATTACCTCCGATATAATAGAAACAACTTATTTCATTATACAAACGTATTGCTTTAAACACATTTAATGTTTGGCATTGACAAGAATTGCGTATTCTGTCATTGTTTAAAACACGCTTTTTACAAAAAGTTCCTAATTTAGTAATTTTAAAATTACCTCCGAGAACGATTTTCGATAACTATTACAACATAATTGATATATTTTTTTCACCAACTTTGTTTACAAATAAATTTGTAGCATAATTGTGCTATCTAAGCCACTTTATCATTGACCCCAGCCAAACACGGCTTCGTATCTCGTCTATGGAATTGACACGCCTTTTATGTGCTAAATGTATGTTGTTCAGTATATAAGCTACAATCTTACCTGCTTAACAGATCACCTCTTTTAAGAATTAATTACATTAATTAACATCAATTTCAGATCAAAATTGCATTGTTTTAAATTCAAATGCACATGTATTAAGAGACCACCTTTAGAGGTCTCTTAATACAGGTATCACGATTTATATAAGGATATCGTAAATTAATATTTACACATTCAATGGTCATGGTAATCAGAAGGTGCATGCACAAATCATTTACTAGTCATGTATTTGCATTTATCCATTGTTTTCAATACTTTTGTAGTCCCATTTAAGGTCAGTCTCAGACATCATCAAAGATGTGTTACCTTGACAGGAATATATGCAATGGTACTTTTACTTTGATTTGACGACGCCGTTGACGAAGCGCCTTCATGTATAAGTGTCGACACTGGCCTTAAAGATAATGTATGTCATACAGAGTGTACAGTCTTGTCTCCCTTCACCAAATGGGTGATTTCAGTCAGTTGTTTGTGCATACAAGTCATCAATTCTTCCATTCCCTCTATACGCGTTTTTAAATTGTCCTGCTCGTCATGAATCTTTTCAACGACATCAAAAATCTCATTCACATTCGTTGAAACTTCCACTGGTCCTATCAGAGACTCGCTGAAGTGCGTTTTCATGTATCTACACTTATTCATAACTCTAACAGCATGAAGAAGCTTTCGCCTGTGCACTATGAATATGTCTTCCGACGAATCAACGCCGATCCGACGAAGCCTGCATAATGACATAAAGTGGGTTACCACCTTTGCCGCGGCATGCTTATATTGCTTATCTCTTTGTATCTGTTTAACGAATGTATGAACGTATCTTTCAGCACGCGTTTGTTCTAACTTCCTTGTCAGCACGGCGACGCACAACGCCATTAATCCTACGCCCATCATACCCGTACCTATGGCAAGAATACGTCCGCACGTGGTACGGGGAACAACGTCTCCGTAGCCGAGGGTTAAGAACGTAACACACGTCATCCACACTGCTTGCATGAAGAACGTCTCCGCATGACTCGTCAACGTGTCGTATTCACACATGCGCAGTGAATAGCTATTCACAAACAGTGTTATTAACATTATAGAAATTAAGCAAGTGCCGGGCAATGCCGACATCAGAGCTTTAAACACAAACTGAGCGTTGATATTTACATTGCTCATTGCACCTAAACTCTGCACGGTCGTATCACAAAACAGAGCACTATGTACAACTAGAAATCTCATAAAGAGGTAGATTCGTAGAAACATTAAAATTGTAAATATGGAATTCAGTGGGAACATTATAATTGTAAAAGCATGGAGCTCACTGGATTCAACATCCGAAACATACATAGGGAGAGAGGCAGTAGAGGCGAACGGCAGCGGGTGAACAGAGCATACAGCAATTTCCGTGCATAATTTAGCCAAATCTTTCCATCCGGTTACCAGCTTCCAGTTACTCAAGCCCTGGCTAACAAGGCGAAGTTGAATACCAATAGCGTGATATAGAACTATGAACACCAGTAAACCCATAGTGGTGACGGAGGTAATCACTCTCAGGTACACTGAAATCTGTGTTGTCTTCTTGTAAACACCTGCAAACTGGCACTCGGTGTCAACAATTGTAACTATTATGCCTAAAATAGCCAATAAGAACGCCATATCTGACACCCTCGTGCGTCGACTAATCAACTCTTTCCGCCGGCGGAGGCGGAAACCGAGGTTCTTGGAGTCCAAGACGACACTCTCTCTTTTTTCTCGTTGGTTGGGCATGATGAGGTTGGTTGTGCTAACGTTGTCAGTGCTCACGTAGTTCGTGTACTGCCAGTTACCGCTCACTAAAGGCAGATCCGGGGAGTCCATAGTCGGTACTGATCACACGGGGAAATCCTGAAGTTAGACAGTAAATATTAAACTTAACTCGCATACTAATCTATATTTAGGCTAAAGGTTCCAGCGCCGTAACACAAACCTAAAGGAGAAATACAACAACAACCTATAAAACATTTCTGCGACTAGGAATATCATAACCTAACCTTTATTCTATGGAGATATGTAATCTACAAACTTCGGAAATAAATGGAGTTTGACGGATTTCATGACCATTTTACAAAATTAATTCGTCAGAAAAGGATACGACCCTTTAGTATTGCAACGCATTTCATGCTTAGCGATTAACTATCTGCAGTCAGTCACTACGTTTTATTTTTCCCTTGTGCGATGACTGGACACTCTCGCGGTACTCTATAATTGCACCTTCTTCTGAAATGGTAGGTTGCATGCATTTCCTTCCCTCAGGTTTTCTGTTCGTATCCTGGAATGGTTTTCTCTGTGGCTGCAACTGCTGTGTTATTCAGAACAATTCTGGATACACCATGCAGTTTCTAATTATGTATTTGTTAATGTACTTTTACAGCAACATATATGTATATCGTTTGATAACTTCACTGTACCGTTTAGATATTCCATTTTGATGGGATGTAATTTTATTTACATTGCCATGTCAATTTGGGCGCTGAAGACAGAATAATAGTGAGACTGTGTACACATACACTCTAGTTAAGGGCTGTACAAATATATATAAAAATCGAACAGGAAATGTAGCATTCAAGGACCACAGTCAACCAATAACACGCACAGAAACAAACAACTACAAAGTTGAATAAAAGACATAAAAGAATAAAAGAGTTGACAATATGGCTACCGCCTTGGAACGATCAGTGGAAAAAGTGGCCGCTGGGGGTTTAAACCAGGTTATAGGATGCACCAAATCCCACTCTTACCCGATTATACTCCTAATTAAACGAGACAATGTAAATGTAAAAAACGATATCACCGGCAGGTTAAATCCTCTAACAAACAAGACGGCTTTAATTGTAAACAATAACAGTAAACCATATTGCCTACTGACCGTTCCAAGTCGGTAACCCTGTATTTACCGCTCTTTGTGTGTTGTTTGTCCTTTTCATTGTACAATTAATTTGCTCTCTGTGGTACAGTGCGGGGCTACGGTGCCATTACGTTTGTGTGCTATGCTTTCTATAGCACCATTTTTCTCATTTTTTTAAAATCAATATGGAGAAATATATTGTAAATAAATAAAATAGTTCAAGTATAAACAACGAAATATGCCAAACTCCTATTTACCAAAGGCATATAGAACACTAATGACCAGTACACAATGCGCCTTGGACGATAGCAAGTATGTTTCACTACCGTTCATAAACAGTCTCAATCAAACCGAGACTGCAATATTTTATATTTATCGTGTTCGTCGATTTCCAAATGTATCCTTTCATACTTACGCTTTTTGATATATAACAGTAGTGTTGCATGTGCATTGTGGTGCGGTAAAGCGTCCCCACGTGCTTGCAATCATAATTAGTATTCATTCCGATCTTTGGAGATCGCTGAGCCCGATATTTATTTCCAAATATCGGTGGTACATTCTTTCAAAGAATTTATGTTCTTACTTTAATTTTGAATATGTGGTTCAACTAATACAGCCTTTAAAGGCATTCGCGTATTTTCTAATCACACTTAGGATATGTTGTCTGATTTTTAATTTAGTATTTTGACTGTTACTATTGTTTAAATAATGAACACAATGTTAACTTTAAAGACGATTATCCACATATTTCACCAATCTTTGGGTCTTACACGTCTTTATGCTCTGATATTTGCCTTAAGAAAACATAACCGATGATGTTATTCATTGATATGCGTTATCAATTAACAAATTTAACTCTTAAACATCATATGAATATTTCTTGATAGTCCCGGAGAGACGCGTTGATATATGACTGAAAACAACAATATACAAGCCTATTATTTGCTATGCTCTGAATTGTGCCTCAAGAAAGCATATTATATTAGGATGTTTTACCATGCGTTAAGTGCCTAACTAAACAGTAATACATTTATGCTCTGCTCTGTTATGTGTTGACTTGTGCCTCAAAAATAATAAAAACAATAAAGCTAAAACAGCGCACATATAGAAACCTAATACAACAATTATATGCATGAGTACACGCAGAAACCTAAAACAGCGTACATATAGAAACCTAATGTAGAAACTATATGATGAATACATACGGAAACTTAAACAGCGTACATATAGAAACATAATGCAGCAACTATATGCATGTACGGAAACTTAAAACAGCGTACATATGGAAACCTAATGCAGAAACTATATGCATGAATACATACGGAAACTTAAAACAGCGTACATATGGAAACCTAATGCAGAAACTATATGCATGAATACATACGGAAACTTAAAACAGCGTACATATGGAAACCTAATGCAGAAACTATATGCATGAATACATACGGAAACTTAAAACAGCGTACATATGGAAACCTAATGCAGAAACTATATGCATGAATACATACGGAAACTTAAAACAGCGTACATATGGAAACCTAATGCAGAAACCATATGCATGAATACATACGGAAACTTAAAACAGCGTACATATGGAAACCTAATGCAGAAACTATATGCATGAATACATACGGAAACTTAAAACAGCGTACATATAGAAACCTAATGCAGAAACTATATGCATGAATACATACGGAAACTTAAAACAGCGTACATATGGAAACCTAATGCAGAAACTATATGCATGAATACATACGGAAACTTAAAACAGCGTACATATGGAAACCTAATGCAGAAACCATATGCATGAATACATACGGAAACTTAAAACAGCGTACATATGGAAACCTAATGCAGAAACTATATGCATGAATACATACGGAAACTTAAAACAGCGTACATATGGAAACCTAATGCAGAAACTATATGCATGAATACATACGGAAACTTAAAACAGCGTACATATGGAAACCTAATGCAGAAACCATATGCATGAATACATACGGAAACTTAAAACAGCGTACATATGGAAACCTAATGCAGAAACTATATGCATGAATACATACGGAAACTTAAAACAGCGTACATATAGAAACCTAATGCAGAAACTATATGCATGAATACATACGGAAACTTAAAACAGCGTACATATGGAAACCTAATGCAGAAACTATATGCATGAATACATACGGAAACTTAAAACAGCGTACATATGGAAACCTAATGCAGAAACCATATGCATGAATACATACGGAAACTTAAAACAGCGTACATATGGAAACCTAATGCAGAAACTATATGCATGAATACATACGGAAACTTAAAACAGCGTACATATAGAAACCTAATGCAGAAACTATATGCATGAATACATACGGAAACTTAAAACAGCGTACATATGGAAACCTAATGCAGAAACTATATGCATGAATACATACGGAAACTTAAAGGGGCAACTGGACTATATAAACCACTAGATGGCGCTGGGGCAAGTTTCTGTATAATTTTATGCATGTTTCAAATCAGGGACCTTTTTTTGAAAAATTTGCAATTGTTACAAACAATTTAGAGTTGAAATTTGGCAGGCATGTAAACAAAATATAGTAAAATTAATTCTGATTTTAAAAAATAAATTATCATCACCACAAACATGCCTTTGAGAAAAAAATTCAACTGTCAGATTCAAAATTTGAATTTGCCGGGGGAGTGGCTTATTGGCGTATTGGGGGTTATGAACTCTCTGTTGTAAACAGAACCACGTGCTAGTGTTTACATTCCTTGCTGAACAGGCTTGTAGCAGGCAATACACCAGAGAATTAATAATGTGAATTGTGATAACATAAGTGAACTGACCTTGATAGGGAGTTAATCCACATGATTTTATTTAATCATTTACATGAAAATGAGAATAACAAATTTGCATAAAAACAAATTACTTTGTGTGTTAATAATTTGTTTGTGTTCATAAACTAAATATAATTATTTTGCTTATGAAAATACACATTATATTTCCAAACAACATGTGAATAAAAGTTTCAAACATATTATACCTCTTAGCACACTATTTCCCTCCTTTTTACACTGCAATTTTAAATCACAATCACAAAATTTCCCTCGTTTTAGGCTGCTAAATGTTAGCAGTCATGCAGTTTCCATTATCTTGGTAATTATTTGTTGACACTATCTTAATTGCGTGCTGACATAAACATTCCACAACAACATAAGGTCACTTCTATTTCCAAAGCAACATAAAGTCACTTGTTGTACTTGATATCAGTGAATGTGAAATCTATTGAGATTCTTACTAATTACCTAAAATCTATTCCTGTATATAAATACGCAGAAAAATATAAATATTGTTTAGACACTCACTACGTTGAGTCTAACGCTTTATTACAGTTTGTTGATAAAAGAACTGTGTTTGGTAAAGTGAGCTATTTGATGCGGATTAATCTGGCAGTACTGGATTGGAATGAAAATGTTAATAGGCCAGCAACATCTCAAAAAGAAAGAAGTTGTAAAAACGAAATCCCAATCAAACCTACACTGTGGATGTCAAGCAGAGAAAAACAACTGACTATAAAGAACAGCTATGGATTAATTGGATTGGACATATCTGTCAATAAATAATTAAATACAGACTATATATAAATCACTTAATATAATCTTGTGCAAAAATTAAAAACAAAACAATTTTTCTCTGCAAAAGAAATGAAAATAATTGGATATAAAAACAATGTGTAAGTGATCATTTTGGTTTGTTCTGATTTTACAATTTTAGTCGTCTGCTTGTGTTCTATTTTTACACTCCTCTTCCCACTGACAGCTTGTAATCTGCAGGATTAAATTACATAGGCACACCTCCAAATAATCGCTAGTATACTAGCGAATGTTGGGGGTTTAAAACAGCGTACATGTGGAAACCTAATGCAGAAACTATATGCATGAATACATACGGAAACTTAAAACAGCGTACGTGTGGAAACCTAATGCAGAAACTATATGCATGAATACATACGGAAACTTAAAACAGCGTACATATGGAAACCAAATGCAGAAACTATATGCATGAATACATACGGAAACTTAAAACAGCGTACATATGGAAACCTAATGCAGAAACTATATGCATGAATACATACGGAAACTTAAAACAGCATACATATGGAAACCTAATGCAGAAACTATATGCATGAATACATACGGAAACTTAAAACAGCGTACATATAGAAACCTAATGCAGAAACTATATGCATGAATACATACGGAAACTTAAAACAGCGTACATATAGAAACCTAATGCAGAAACTATATGCATGAATACATACGGAAACTTAAAAACAGCGTACATATAGAAACCTAATGCAGAAACTATATGCATGAATACATACGGAAACTTACAACAGCGAACATATATAAACCTAATGCAGCAACTATATGATGAATACATACGGAAACTTTAAACAGCGTACATATAGAAACCTAATGCAGCAACTATATGCATGAATACATACTTAAATGCAAATCAACAATTACATGTATGAACACATATAGAAACCAAATACAGTACGTATAATACGAAACCCTAAAAAGCAAGTAAATGCATAAATACATATAATATTCTAACATTTTTATAGAACGTACAAAAGCAGCTATAAGCATGAATGCATAAAGTACACTTACACAAGTTGTATCAAATCAGTAATACATCCTTTAACTTACCGGTTAAATGTAAAAATCCATAAATTTTGGTTTAAATTTGAGGCAAATACGATCATTCTTTCATTTGTCGTTGGTCAATCATTGTCTGAAACGAGAAATAAGAAGTTACCAGGTTAACATGTTTAATAGATCTATTCTGTATCCTCAATAACTAAAAGAGTATGAGGGTGGACCTTTGGAAACACGATAAAATTTAATATGAAATATTGCAGTCTCGGTTTGATTGAGACTGTTCATGAACGGTAGTGAAATATCCTTGCTACCGTTCACGCCCCCTAGCCCCGGGTTGAGCAGAACTCAATATTAATCAAATCAATAGTACAGAATGTTAACCATCCCGAAGATGGCATGCATATGGCGGTGGACATGCTATATTTAATGTCATCATTCCATGTCCAGCGGCGTATGGTCCCAGTATCTAATAAAATTATATCCCCGAAGAGCGAAATAAACAAAATGGAATTTAATATGAAGCCTGCGCATCACAAGTAACAGTCAAAAGACTAAATTAAAAAGCAGACAACATATCATATGCCTTTATCGGCCGGAGTAGTGGAACCACCGAATCGAAATTTAAGTAAGAAAACAAAAACATTTGAACATGTACCACGATATCTAAATATAAGTATCGGGCTCACCACCGATCAACAAAGATCAAATGAATAATAGTCCTGATTGCAAGCGTATTTGTAATCAAGTGTCGTATAGGCGTGTGACACACATAACTAACATGTAATGAACTTTTACAAGTCAACAAATACATGAAGCTCTGTTTTAATGAATATGTTGATGAGTATTATTTGCTGACCTATTCACTCTGTTCTCGCATATAATTGCTATTTAACCCACAATGTATAAACGTCGAACAGAAAATGTAACTATCCCAGAATACAGTGAATAAGAAACATGCATTAAAGCAAACAACAATTATAATAAGGAGCGATATCACAAACACAAAGCGGTTAACAATATACTTAGAATGGTCTGTGCAAAAAGGTCGTTTGGGTTTAAAATAAGGTTTTAAGGTGCACCTAAACCTCACTCTTATCCTATTTTCACCCCAATACAATGGGACAGTGTATATACAGAAATCCCAGTCAGAATATAATGTCTATCAAACAAGGCAACAATAATAGACAATATATGTACAACACACAGATGATCATATATATATGAATATAAAAACGCATAGGAAGCTACAAGCAATTACTCAATGACTTGGCAGAAGCCAGAGCAACAAGACAACAAACCATTAATGATAAGGACAAGGACAAGATTTGACAAACATCAAACGCAACCGTTCTTCGAGGATTTATGTAGATGTCATCATAGGGTCCAGCATCTGTCCGTGTCATAACATCGTTTTATAATTGTTTTAACAAGTTTAATAGAGGTAAAATGAAAGTGATTACAAACAAGAATTTTACGAATCTTGTAAATCACATCACCACAGAAGTCATGTTGCGATATTCCTTGTCGCAGAAGAGTTCTTAAATTACTTTTATATTTTAAAAGTAGTTAAGGTTAACGTTAAGGTTTGCCAATGCCTTTAGAAGTTTATGGTAACTGTAGCTCTGATGGACAAACTTCTTAGTTATACAAAGATTAAGAATATTAAAGCCCTCAACTCGACTACAAGCTTTAGAAAAACAAATAAGATGAGAAACATATAACATTGCTCGGGGACCATCCCCATCTAAGGGGGATAATTAACAATATCGAAATTAAACTCATCTATCTTGTCATAGATTTTGCTATTTTTTCTCCATTTTCAGTAGAGAGATGCAAATCGAGAAAAGAAGTGACAGTATCAGAAATGTTTGCTTTGTTGAGTTGAAGTTCCCTAGGATAGATAGTGTTAACCATAGTAGAAAAGAAACGTTTGTCAATCTTCACTATGTCATCTGGATACTGAGAGGTGCCATTAATGGCGTCAATTACATATGTCTGAGCACAGGGTGAAATACTGTATATTACATCTCTTTCATTGTTTACAGTGTGGACAATTCATCGGTACTTAATAGATGAAACTTGACGTTTATTGTTATACGTCTCCTGAACTTTTAAATTGACCAAAAAAAATGAATTCCAGAGTTGTCATAAGCTTTTAATTAGCACTAATAGTGTTTAACGTGATTTTTAACGGGAGTACTTGACGAGAAGTTAAACGTTTAGAAATGTTTGTAGTGGTGCAGGCACTAGCATTAGAAATAAAGCCTTATAAGGCTATTTGGGTAACTTATGAATCCATTACATAGTTTGAAGTTTGGTTTGCTTTTGAATTAAACCAATAACTGTAAACAATACCTCATATGAAAAATTCTAAAAAGCCTTTATTACGTTAAATCTCCGAATTTCAATCTCGTCCAACCTTCGCTACGTTATTATTATTTCATGTGCATGCTATAAGGAGAGTCTTAAGAATTGTTTCATATTTGTCTAACTGCTCCAAAACTTGATCTTTGTATAAATAGAACCCGACATTTATAGGCCTCTATGATATTGCAAGAGAATATTCATAGCTGATAATACTCCCCAGACACAGTGCAACTGAATTAGGAAGTAGACGTTAACGTCTTCTGGTAGTATCGCGATCGGCTGCCAAGCCGGAATACTGACTTGTATTGACATTGAATCGTGCGTTACTGAATCAACACTTATTTTTCGTATCAAAAGTATTGCTTACAAATAGTGCAGTATATTTCAATCTGTATTGTCAGTGGTCCTGAATGTCTTAACACTGTGTCTATTATAGATACCAATCCGAATACCTCATTTTAAAATTATACCAAACAAACTTGGACATGACATCATGATCTTATCAACAATCTGTTTAAATGTTTTTCATTATATTTTCGATTTCAAATGTTTTTATTTGTAAAACACCAATAAACTACAACAGTGTATTAATACGTGCTTAAATATAATATAATATAACTTCAAAAACATAATATGACACATTTTTTCCACATCAGATGAACTGTCATAGTTATTGAACTGTTTCAATGTTTTCGACGAATACGAGTCATTTCTCCAGTTTTGTTAAATGTTGACACACTTCCCCGAAAAAAATAGGGTCACTATTTATCAAGAAACAGCTACATTCTCTGAGTTTATGTTCATTTGTCATTTTGATCATGTTCAATAAAGGTCAGCCTTCATTAACATCCCTGTATTGTTTCAGATGCTACTTCAGCGTTGGCAGAAAAAATGATCGCGTTTCCAGCTTTAAGTTCTCCGACCATATTTTGTTTCATGAACATGTTGATGTTTATTTAAATCGAAATCAATACACAACACTAGCTATTTACAATTCACACATTGCAATATCTGTGAAAAGTGAGAATACGATTGTATTTGATGACGTAGACAAGTTTGAACAGGTAAATTAATCCACAGGTAAATGTATTTATCAATTATCTGTTAATGGGTGTGCATATATACAATTCAGATTTACCTCATTTCCCCGTGCAGTCACGCAGTGGTAAATGTAGTATCTACGTCATGCCAATAATACTTATTTTTTTCATACAACTTAGTAGCGGTTTTAAATATAATTATGTGTCTCTCCGGGAATATCAAGAAATGTTCATATGATGTTTAAGAGTTACATTTGTTAATTAATAATTGATACAAAAAGGGTGGCCATTCATCTTTAAATTGGGTGTTTTCTTAGAGACTTTGCAGTCAATTTGCAGTCTGCAGGCAAGAAGGTTCAAGGTCAATAAGGTCAATTCCGCATATATTTTATGTAAATGGACAGTTGGTCTGGAATGTTAATTAGTGTTGGTGCCACAATGAGAATATTGGTCCTATAGAAATCACGGCACCCAAACGCAAAACGCAATGTCACCGTAGATCCGCACTGAACCACAAACAAAGAGCAAATTAACTATACAATGAAAAGTACAATACACAATGATCGGACAGGCTGTGGACCCTCTGATGACGTCTAGCTAAAGTCCAAAAGGACGGTGACGTTTGATGTTTGTCTGCAGTCTTGGCACCTCAATGGTTTATTCTCTTGTTGCACTGGCTTCTGCCAAGTCATTGAATACCTTCTATGTGGCTTTCTAGGCTATTGTTGTTTTTTCCATTTAGATATACACGAGTATCTTTGTGTTTTACTTATATTGCCTATTAATGCTGCCTTGTTGGTTAGAGAATAGTTCATGGCGGAAATTTCTTTATTTACATTGTCCCGTTTTAGTGGGTTGGCGGTAGGGTAAGTGTGAGGTTTGGTGCACCCTAGAACCTGGTTTAACCCCCCAAAAGCGGTCTTTTTTGCCACTGAACGTTCCAATGCGGTAGCCCTATTGTCAATTATTTTGTGTTTGGGATGTCTTATTTGGCGTTTTATTCATTTTTAAATTTGTTCTTTGTTTCTCTGTGTGTTTGTGTTTGACTGTCGTCCTTGAATGCTGCTTTTCCTGTTCGATTTTTATATCTATATTTACCGACTTGGAACGGCCAGTAGGCAATAATGCCCTTTTTGTATATGGGGTACGAGTGTCTGACAAAAGAAGAGATTCCAGATTGCATCGTGGTAGCGGCCTGCCCAGTTAGCACAATACGCACGGGGATTTTCTTACCCCAGGCTTTTGCGGTTGTTACTGTTCTTATGTATATTGTACACAAAGATAGTAAAATGTGTTTGTGAGCGTTTGTTTCACTAAAGACAGTTGATTACGGTTACTTATAACCCTGTATAATTATGGACAGTATATTATGGTTAATTGTTTTCGTGTTAAGTAAACCGTCTCTTAATTTAACAGTTTTTAAATGTTTGCATGCGTATATTATGTATACACACTTTTACTATGTAACACTTATGTCATAAAAACATTATAATTGTGTCATGCGTGTAAATAGCCCAAACACAGAAATCGTCTTTGACTTCAATCGGATAGACAATAATCCGAACTGCAAGAGCGCTTTCGGTCTACGGACCTTCTTCAGTTGCAACATGAATCCTAAACAATTTCTATTTAATACATACATTCTCTTATTTACTGATATAATGAGGTTTATGACGGTACACTGTGATTAACCAATTAAGTATATATAGTGTACTCAATCTGTCCCAGTTAGTTTGTAACACAGATTCAATACTTTATATACGCGTGGTTCTTATTGAAAATGATATTTCAAAGTACCATAGTACCGTAAGACATGTCGGTTTGGTACAGAATGTATCGTCTTTCAATGAATATGCAGCAAGATGTTCAGATAACGACTGAGTTGATACCGTCTTAAATGTGTCTTGTAGACAGCATGTATTCCGAAGAATACAGTATTTATAATTTACTCGTCGGGCTGGTACCGAGACAAAATTTGGAGTATCTCCAAATGTGAGTAAATGTTTTCATAAGAAATGTATTAGCAAAATAAGACACGAATGTGTCATACATTCCGAGGAATATGCAGTTTACACGTCATGTTGGTACCAAGACAAATGCTGGAGTATCTCCAGAAGTGTGTAAATCATTCTGTATATAGATTGCTAACAGAAATGAATTATACGATGTTTCAGAGCTGAAAACATGCGTGTGACTCAGTCAATGTAAGGACAGCGACTAACGAACTATCTCGCTGCTAGTGTTTATAAACTTGGACGTGTATAAGTACTTAATTGGTGCCACCTGTGTTAATCCAGTCTTCCTTTGATAACTGTTCCGACGCGTATCAATTGCTACGCTCCATGTGATAAACTATATTTACGTTCAACTATTTTTACGTTCAAGTCTTAAATATGTGCAGCGGCAATCTGATAGTATACGAGATCGCGATAGTGTAATTATTAAATTACGTTAATGTCATTTATATGTAAGCACAAACAAATTAAAATCTAACAACAGTGTTTACTTTCATGCGCATATTTTACCAATTCTTCTCTCTGTATTTCTTTCTGTACATATCTGTATACGAATATAAATTTCTCAAAAGTGTGTTTCGCACCGTATACATATACGTATACACCGTATTACCGTATACATAAGTTTATGTATTTAACTAAGAGTACGAATACATACTGTATGTTACTGAGATTACTCTTTTTAATTACAAGGAAATACAAGATGCTATTCGACAGTATAGTGGGGTACGAGTGTCTGACCATAGAAGAGATACCAGACTGCCTCGTGGTAGCGGCCTGCCGAGTTAGCACACTACGCACCGAGATTTTCTTACCATAGAGTTTTGCGGTTGTTACTGTTCTTATGCATATTGTACATAAAGGTAGTACAATGTGATCGTTTGTTTCACTAAAGACAGTTGACTACGGTTACTTTTTAAACTGTATAATTATGGACAGTATATTATGGTTGTTATATAACCATGTATAATTGCTTTCATGTTAAGTAAACCGTCTCTTAATTTAACAGTTTTTAAATATTTGCATGCGTATATCATGTATACACTCTTTTTCTGGCTAGCTTACATCGATTTTAAGTGTACATTACTTCGCTATTATCCTGTCTTCAGCGCTCAAATTGAAACCTTTTCCGTGTTGGAACCCTGTAAAACTCAACTTTAATAACATCCGTTCAATGTCATATAGACTGCAACTGATGCGTTAATTTACGTTTGATTCTACAATACTTTCCTCACTTAATTCCCTATCAATTGGAATTACCCTCTGCGAGTTATCTAATAGTGCACTTCCTAAAATTGGTTTCCACAGTATTCTTGACGGAAAATAGAAACGATGCAATAAATAGCCGACTCATTACCAGGACAAATCTAATTAATTATTTCCTGTCATATCTGTGTAAGTTTGATAAGCCGACTTGTTCCCTGTATTACCATGATTACCGTATGCCGAATGAATTCTCGTAACAAATAAGTGCGATAATTGTGTTGAGTCAGACGGATGAGTAAGATGACGATGATTTGTCTTTAACTTAAAACAAATGGAGATGTAAACGATATCAGGAATAAAAATGTAAGAAATGCTCGTAGAGTGTCATTCGAATAGAATGAAAACAATTCTCAATTCCTTTCTTAGAAAAGCTGTTGAGTGCCTTATGGCATTACGTGAAAAATGTGTGTCGAATAAGTCTAGCGATCAAACCTGCAAATGTAACATTTTTAATAGTTATATAATAATGTATTAACACGACTACACTCAAGGACATGGGTAATATATACTAAAGCGAAAGCGAAACGCGGGAATTTCCGCTATATATTGTATATACTGCACACTTAATTCCACATAATATTCCAAAGAAATTCCGAGATCGTTTTGTCAAAAAAAAAAGAATTGCAGTTAGCTAGAGAAAGGACACAACTGTGATGTTGTAGACGTTTTAATCACAATACACTTTGTAACAAGAAATTCATAAATGTTGAAGTTCCTCTTAGAAAAATTGAGCCATTTCAGTCCTGTATTAAACGTAAAGTGTTTGCAGTCCCGTATTAAACGTAAAGAGTTTGCAAGGTTTTACATCCTAGATTTGCTCACATGCTTGAGCCAAACGCATAATAAAACTTTGAAGGAATACTATTTGCTGTATTACGTGTTTATGACTTCTCTACACTACATACAACCTTACCACATCACCTAATTTAAGACAAGCTAATTTCTCTTATTCAAAAAACATTCGCTAGAGAAAATACTACCTTTTTGGCATGTAATAATATTAAAGCGTTTTTTACTAACGGCAGTTTAGACAATTATACTATGTGGACTATGAAGTTTGTGAAGCATTCATCTTCCTATTAGATAATATTTTCGTCAGGTATGGTACCACCGTTTATAGACAAATTGTTGGTATCCCTATGGGTACGAACTGTGCACCACTTGTCGCAGATTTGTTTTTATTTTGCTATGAAAGAGATTTCATGTTGAGTCTTTCACCAGATACCAAGGCAGATGTTATTGAAGCTTTTAATGACACCTCTCGGTATCTGGATGACATACTGAAAATTGACAACCCTTTCTTTCCAACTATGGTTGATAATATTTATCCTAAAGAACTTCAGCTTAATAAAGCTAATATATCTGATAATAATGCTTCTTTTCTTGATTTAGATCTCCCGATTGAAAATGGTGAAATAATTAGCAGAATCTATGACAAGAGAGATGATTTTAATTTTGACATTGTTAATTACCCCCACTTGGATGGGGATGTTGCCCGAGCAACTTCTTATGGGGTGTATGTGTCTCAACTTATTCGTTTTTCAAGAGCTTGTACTCGAGTTGAGGAATTTAATATTCGTAATATTTGTATAACTAAAAAGCTACTCAATCAGGGTTACCGTTACCATAAACTTCGTAAAACCGTTGCAAAATTTTATTATCGTAACCCTGTTCTTCTTTCCAAATATAAAAGTAATTGAAGGACTCTTCTGCGACAAGGACTATCACAACCTGACTTCTATGGTGATGTGATTTATAAACTTCGTAAAATTCTTGGTCATGATCACTTTCATAATACCTTTGTTAGACTTGTTAAAAAGTTTATCAAAAGAGGTTATGACCTTACCATTTTGCGACGTACTGTATGCTTGGTGGTGAACCATTTTACAGTTCGCCACTATGCTTTCATCTTTAATTGTACGATGACCGGACAGGCTGTGGACCCTATGATGACGCCTACCTAAAGCCCACTGGGACGGTGGCGTTTTATGTTTGTGGTTTGCTTATATTGCCTATTGATGCTGCCGTGTTGCTTAGAGATTAGATCATGGCTGGGATTTCTTTATTTACACTGTCCTGTTTTAATGGGATGACAGTAGGGTAAGTGTGAGGTTTGTTGCACCCTAGAACCGGTTTAAACCCCCCAGTGGCCTACTTTGCCACTGACCGTTCCAACGAGGTAGCCCTATTGTCAACCCTTTTGTGTTTGTGGTTTCGTTTGCTTTTATTATTACTTTTGCCATCTTGTTTGTCTGTTTGCATGTTTGTTTCTATGTTTTATGGTTGACTGTCCTCCTTGAATGCTACTTTCCCTGTCCGATCTTTTTATATTTCTTTGTTTTAGTATTTATTCCGAAAGGAAAGGTCTTACGTATCCATGTACCATTCGATTAACAGCAGAAAATTGTACATACAATATATAGCGGAAATCCCCGAGCTGCTTTTCTTTTTCGTTTAAGTACAGTTAAACATATATGAATATATTCATCGCTTGAACAATTTTGTTCTGCTTTTGTGGTATTCTGAATTTGCTTCTAGAAACTTTTTTCTAAAACTAGAGAGGGATATTCGTAAGACATATTCGTAATATCGTATGTTCTGTGCCAACATATATGTGCATATTTTTCACGTTCTATGTATTTCATATGCATATAATTCTTATAATGTAATGCATACTTTGTTCTACCAAGTGTCAACTTGTGTCATACATGTTTAAATACATTATATTAATTAAATATTACAATTTGACAATAAAACATATCTTGGTGTTGGCGTCGGCGTTGGTGTTGATTTTTTGCTGAAAGTATTTTGGCAACTCAAATTAGAAAACGCTGGTCATATATCGATAAAGCTTGGAATATGTCTTCAGTACCATCAAGATCCCTGGTGGACACATGTTCCAGAAATATGTCGCACATTTAGCAACACTATAGCCCCTTTTCGATAATTTCAGGTTAAAGGTCTTTGGCGAGTCCATGTACTATTTCAATAGCTACTCGTCATTTACAAAAATAAAACTTCTGTAAAGCTTGGAATTGTCTTTTTTGCATTTTAGTAAAATTGTAGCCATTATGTTACTTAAAATGTCTGGTTAAGTTATGTTTTGGCCAGTCCATGTTTTAGCTGCAACAAATAATAAATGGGGATATATATGCAAACGTATATATAACAGTCGAACGGAAAATAT
Source organism: Cyrtodaria siliqua (assembly GCA_037043455.1). Taxonomy (NCBI): domain Eukaryota; kingdom Metazoa; phylum Mollusca; class Bivalvia; order Adapedonta; family Hiatellidae; genus Cyrtodaria; species Cyrtodaria siliqua. The sequence continues at coordinate 132,811 of JAWPHD010005674.1, read as the reverse complement.
AACATTCAACGACCACAGTCAACCACAAGCACGCCCAGAAACAAACATTACTAAAAAGATGAATAAAAGGCAAGATATGACATCACAAACATAAAAGGGTTGACAATACGGCTACCGACTATAACAAAAGAGCCTAAAAAGCGACAAAGTAAGTACTCAATGACTTGGCAGAAGCCAGAGTAACAAGAGAACACACCGTTAGTGAAAGTTATGAAAGTGATCATGACCAAGTATCTTACAAAGTTTGTAAATCACGTCACCATAGAAGTCAGGTTGTTCTTTTTGCAGAAGAGTTCCTAAATTACTTTTATATTTGGAAAGAAGATCAGGGTTACGATAATAAAATTTTGCGAAGCGTTTACGAAGTTTATGGTAACGGTTACTCTGATGGAGTAGCTTTTTAGTTTTACAAAGATTACGAATATTAAATTCCTCAACTCGAGTACAGGTTCTTTGTTAAGTTGAAGTTCTTTAGAACATATATTATTAACCATAGTCGAAAGGAAAGGGTTGTCAATGTTCAATATGTCTTCCAGATATCGAGAGGTGTCATTAAAGGCTTCAACAACATCTGCCTGCGTATCTTTTGAAATACTCAACATGAAATCTCTTTCATAGCAATATAAAAACAAATCTGCGACAAGGATTGCACAGTTCGTACCCATAGGGATACCAACAATTTGTCTATAAACGGTAGCTCCATACATGACGAAAATATTATATAAATGAAAAATAAGTGGTTCACAAACTTAGTGTCGACATAGTGAAATTGTTCAAACTGCTGTTAGTAAAACTTCGGAGTGTTATTTACAGAATTTCGTTAGTCTTTTGCGAAGTCCATATATTTCAATAATCACTAGCCATACATCAATGAAACTGGACATGTGTCTCCAGTATCATCAAATACCCACAGTGACACAGTGCACTAACCCTTGGTTTATTTTAGCCAAATTATGACCCTATTTACACATCAAATATCAGATAAAAATAAATATAAAAAGATCGATCGAAAACTTTTCTTGCATGCCTGTACATTTCAATAACCCCAAGATCACTTACCCGTTCCCCTAAGACAGGAACTGCTTTTCGAAATTGTTTCCAATAATGTAATATACCAACCACATTTTGTAGCGTTTGCAAAAAACATAAAATATTTAAATTTAAACATTTGGCAACACGATTACACTTTGGCACTATTCACAGTTTGCAATTATTTTGCGGAAATTTCCGCTATATATTGTATGTCATAATATGTTGCTGTTAACCAATGGTACATGGCTACATTAAGTCTTTCCTTTGGAAAAAAAACTAAAACAACAAATAACATATCAAATGTTATTCATGCAAAGTTTCATTATTGATATAATACGTGTTTGGCTTAAGCAGGTAAGACAAATAAGGATGTAAACGTATGCAATCTCTTTACATTAAATAGACTGAGTACTGAAATGGTTCAAACTGTCAAAGCGGAACTTCATCATTTAGGAATTTTGTGTTACAAAATGCATTGTGATTTTTTAAAAGTCTTTAACAGCACAGTTTTATTATTTCTCTCACTAGCGGCAACCTTTTCTTTACAAAACATCTTGGGATTTCCCTGGAGTATTAAGTTTTCCATTTCCAATGCTAATCAATACCATAGATTAGTTTCTTGATTAGACGTCGCTAATTATTTTGATGTTTTGCAATAAACTTATCTCGCACAATTTGTCAATTAAGCAAACTAGACAGGAATTAATTATAAAAACTAACAGATACAAGTGTCGACATTGTACTCGGGAGGTAATGAGATGAAAAGTAAGATAAACCTTTGATTATCAGCGAAGCATAATGATGCAAATGATGCCATTACAGTTTTGAATATTGTAGCATTATATGAGATTGTGCTCTGAACACTTGCATACATATTAGGAACGGAAGGTAGGGATACAAGCGTTCGGCAGGTAGTGTACACGATACAAATATATTCGGAAAGTGGACAATATATCATGATAAAAAAACGAGGAGCCCAATAGTGTCTGTATCGCTCTACTGTTTTAAGGCTGTATACGGTCTGTAAGTAAAACTAACAAATACTGTTGTTTTCTTATTTATTTTTTTAAATTTTAATTTCATAACATACATTTTATTAACATCGCATAAGAGGTTTCGGACGAGATGAGTTATACACAGGAAATATAATATTCAGGAACCACAGTCAACGAAAAAAAACACGCATCAAAACAAACAACAATCACAAGAATAAATAAAAGGCAAGATGTATCACATCGCAAACATAAAGGTGTTGACAGTATTTCTACCACCTTGGAGTGGTCAGTGACAAAAATAATCCGATGGAATTTAAACCAGGTTCTATAGTTCACCAAACCTCACTCTTACCTTCTTGTGTCTCCCAATAAACGGGGTGTTCAAACAAATCAAGCAGAATTAAAAGGCAAATAAGTAAAACACAAAATAGATCATGTATATTTGAATATAGAATAACAACAGCATAGCAAGCCACAGAGCCAGTAATCAATGAGTGTCAAAAGAGAAAACAAGAGACTGCTAAAAGTATTTTTGGTTGCCGGCCTCACGAAACCAGACGTTCAGATGCACGTACTATGATGCATTACAAAATTATACATGATTTAGTTGTGATGGAAATACCCCCATATACTGAGCATCGCATGAGAATGACGCGCAACAAGCATCGTCTCTCATACTGTCAAGTTCATACAACAGCCAACTATTATCAATATTCCTTTTTACTACGTCAGTTGCACTGTTAGCCAGTCATGTATTCATGCTATATGACATTCTCCGCTTGAAGCAAGTGATATGCCAAATCAGCCACAACTCCCCCAAGACTAACAAGGAATACTATTTGTAATGTCTTCACCACTCTTTGTGTTGCGTATTGTCCTTTTTATTGTACAGTTAATTTGCTCTTTGTGGTACAGTGCGGATCTACAGTGCCATTGCGTTTGGATGCTGTAACTTCTATAGGATAATACTTTTCCTATTTTCTTTTTATCCTGTTTTTAATCATGACTTTAAAAATACTTCACTTAACACCTATCGTAAATATCCGTTACTTCTCATTGATCATGACTTTTAGTCATTATGTTAAACTTTTACTTTCACTCCTTTTCTAACTATTACACAGACGCGCAGCTGCTCATACTACTCTAAAGAGGATGTTGCGGGATGTTGAGATAAATAAAACTCTGAAAAAGAACCTCCAAATGAATACTGTCGTTAAATTTCATAGAAATTGAGATAATGCATGTTAACATGTCACTGTTTAATATAACGTTTTTACAACCATCTTTAGTAACACTGACCATGTTGATCAATGATGTTGTGTTCGGTGCAGGGTAGTGTGAGGATTGGGTGTTGGTCGTACGACAGGATGGAGTTGGGAGTATAGGGGTTGGTCTAAGAAAGGGTGTGATGTTGGATGTAGAGTGTGGAAATGGGAGTCTGGTGAAGGGGTGTTGGATATGCCAGAGGTTTCGTTAGGGATGTAGGGAAGGTGTTGGATGTGCGAGAGTTTAAGGGTGAGTGTGGGTGTTGGGTGTGGATGGAGTGTGTGGTGGGGGGTTGAGGGACCGAATGCGGATGTTGCTCTGGTGTATATGTGAGTGTGTATGTGTATCGTGAGTTTGTGGGAATGAATGTGGGTGAATCCGTTTTGAGGTTGAGTACAGGTTGTGGTGTACGTATATGAAGTAAGTAAAGTAAGTGCTTAATATTCAGAAATGCTTGAACCTGACATATGCATGTAAAATAGAAACAGATGGTCCTATATAAAGTAACTTGGGCATTCCATACATCATGTCGATCATATCTTTCTATAGTTCTATAATATAATTACGTTAATTAATCATCATGTTTTATTATGCAAACCTATACTTGCATATAAAAATTGGCTTGATTTCAGCGCTCTCGTTAAGGGTTTACAGTATCAGCGCGTATAATGCTCTGACTGTAATTTACATTTTATTATTTCGCTAACGAGTACACTTGTTAATCCAACAAATATTACACCTGTAAATGTCAGTTATGTAATTAGAAGTTCGAATTATTGTAGGTGAATCTAGTGTAACTAATATCGCTTGTGTAGTCACACACACACACACACACACACACACACACACACTATAGCGTGTGGACTCGGTTAATACCTAAAACTCCTCTCCACGCACGAAAACCAACTATATAACTATGTAACATCATTGAGACACTGTGACAGATTATCGATGTCACAGTGTCATATAGCGTCATTGAGACACTGTGACAGATTATCGATGTCACAGTGTCTCAACAATGCTATAGAGTTGTATAGTCGGTTTTGGTGGAGAGACTTTTTACGTATTGACCCAGTTCAAACAGGGTGGTTTTAGGTTAATGAAAATAAATGATGGACTGAAACATATTTGTACTGGTCCTGAATATGTTTCAGATTAATGTTTTGTATTTATCAGTGTGAATTTATAAAACCAACATGAAAATATGTTACTTCAAATGAATTCTTTGAAATGCTGCATCATGAAAGCTGTGTAAGTATGCTTTTAGCGTAATTGCATTAATACTTGTGATGCATACGCCAATTGCTTTTTTGTTGCTGTTTTTTGTTGTTGTTGTTTTTGTCGTTACCGCTCCACTGTAATTAAACAGATACAAATAAGCGAATATCAAATGCTTCTCTCCATGTACTAGACTTATACGCGTACTTGCATACATCATATTTTTACACGATGCCAGGTTATATATAAAATAAAATTATAACCTGAAACTATATTTAACGTAAATAATGGTCCTTATTTATGAATTATCAAACACACGCGGTTGTGTGAGATGAACAACCACATTACACCTCAATTGTACATTTACGAAAAACATGACATAGGAGCAACTCAGTGAATGTTTTACTCATTTTGATCATGCAGCATCGGCAGTAGTGTCAGGTTAGTATGTGTCGATTATGCGACAGTTGCAATGCTACGTTGTTGAAGTATCCGTATCGGCATTTTAACATTGATTTCTAACATGTCCATCTCGACCACATTTTCTCGATCATATTTCCCCAGTTTTGGAATTATCAGATCAATCTCCACGCAGAGTTATCGTTCCTTGCACTCACATATATCTCTGCTAACTACTAAATTACAAGATTTTGGTAAAACCTGTTAAATTGGAATATGTTTGATTGAAACGTATTTATTTCTTGTGTAAATATAATTTTCAGAATATCTGCAAATTAGATGTTGCAAGATTTGAAATAATGCATGAATACAATTTAGTTTTAATCGGGACTATTTTACTACAAAAATAATACGTACTTAGGTCTCCTCAATCGAAACGCATATGTAACATTTCAAACCGAAGCTCGATAGCAGAACATTACTAAAAAAAACTCATAGAAATACAAATTTAAATTATTTAATATAGGTCTATATTTTATCTTTGCAGATCACGCAAAATGATTTATTATAAACATCGGCATAACTTTTTTGAATAATCACATGACCTAACCGTTCGCTCTACTTCGTTTGACGTTGACAGAGTCAAATGAGGAACGAGTGTACTCTGGGTAGAGATTGTTGTCATATAAGTAGCTATTGCGTTAATTTATGTATGATTGTTCCATGCCGCTATTTCCATAAATGTCCATATAAATCCACCTAAATGTCCATATAAATCCGATTTTCCTAAAATTGTTTTTCACTGCATTCGTGATGAAATATAAGAACGATGCACATAACTGGTAGTCTCATGACAAATAAATAGAGTATACTTGTTGTTTTGGAGTGAATAACATATTTTATTTCATCGAGAAGTGAGAAAACTTTATATTTTCACCTATGCGAAATGACATAAAATATGTTATTCACGACAAAACAACAAGTTTTGTTTTTATTTTATGATTTTACAAACAATTTTTTAGGGTAGAACAACAAGAGAGGAAATTTCAATAACTAATCAGCTCTACACATTTTCTGCCCGACTACACAAAAAGGTCCAATGCTATTTTATTTATACCCAAATAGAACAATTTGTTTAATATATTTATATTGGCAATCATTTCCTTTTAACTTTTAAAATCCATTTCAAATCATTGTTTGAATAGAATGTACAATTGTCAGTGTTTTTCTCTCGGAATGTTTACATTTGCGTAGGAATATCTTGTGAGTCGTTTTACTGTGCATCTGTTTGAGTTGTACATTTAAAAGTAGTCCCGGCATCTACAGTGAAATAAAACTCTATATTCCACAGTGTGGAATAACACTACTTTTCACTGATAAACTACAGTATTTCATTGCATATCATAAAATAAAATAAATTATTTCCTGACATATCACCCGACATTTTCCTATATCACCGTCTGTCGTCCTAGACCATTGTTGTCTAAAAAATGTCTGGCTTCCGAACAGCAAGAATTGAAATAATTGAGTTATGTGTGATGGATGTGTAAACTAGTGATGATGGTTTGTCTTTAACTTAAAACAAATGGAGATGTAAAAGAAATCGGAAAGGCATATAGGCATGTAATAACTGTTCTTATAGTGTCATCCCAAATTCATAAGGATAAGAGTCGGTTTTCTTTTTCTTAGAAAATCTGTTGAATGTCTTCTATCATTAATTTATATGTGTGTCAAATAGTTGCACATCTGAAGGTTGTGCTAATTGTATTATTGAGTAGACTGATTGCTGACTTATTGTGAGAGTGTCTTGCACTTGATACAAATAGAGAGGAACTCCAATTAGTAACACATTTGATGGAAATGTTCTTGGGCGTCTTTCGAAAATTCCTTCTCCTGTTCAGTGAGTGTCAGACATTCATCCTATTATATGAATAAGTATATCGTATACTTTAATAATAAAACTTGAATAAAAGCCATAAATAACGGAATTGATCTAAATAATTTCAAATTGTTTGTTCTTTTACATTTGACATGCAGAACCATTGGTTCACGTATGTGAAAGTATGGACTTATGAACCTTATGGCACTATAATGTTATATGGGAAAGTTTTAATGGCAGACTTTCCAGTGTAAATTTTCTTATACTAATATTATATATATGTAGTATATATTATGCTACATGCATGGAATCACTACGGACTTTATCACATCAAGAAACGGATAGAAATATATTTAAATATGAGGCGAATACATATATTTATTAACGAACAGTTTCAAATAGTATTATTAGGAGTATGGGTATGGATACTGACTTGCACCAGTTTAAAAGCAAATGCAATCGTCAGTAAAATCATTACGTAGTCCGCCTATTAACTTCCATACCCCATCTAACCTCTTCTCCAAGAAGAGAAAATGGGGTTGGCTGGGGTATGAAATAAAACCTTAATTTCGGCTTAAAAAGTTTACATATTGTAAAATTAATACATTTAATAGGTAATATTAAACAGGTTATCGCATTTATTCAGTAAAAAAATGTTTTTAAACGTGTTTTATGGTCGAAATATCCGTTTGTAAAATCCTGGTAATATAAGTTTTTCCATCGCTTAATGGGATTAAGGCGGGACCACGTAATGCCTACTACTGTAATTAAGTTAGACCATTTTCAAACACTGTTCTTATGTATGACTTGCAGCACATTTTAGGCTATTTATGACGATCGATTTGTTTTACCCAGAAACGACACGGATGGCGGAAGGCATACTGTACTGGTTCTACCCAGGAGCAAGCTGCCTCAACCACAATAAAAAATCGACCGTCATACATTGCCTAAACTCTGCTGAAAAAAGACGTTTAAAACCAAACAAATCTGTTTGTTGCTTCCAAGGGATCCCATTTTCAGTATTTATTTAAACCAATCCAAATGCAAATTCAACATTGATACTTGTCATTTGAAATTAAGACAATTGCTTTGGCAAACATTTTATGAATTAAAAGGTCTTTATAAATGTTCACCCAAGGAACAGTCGACGATGTTTGCTATAGTTCGTTTAATATATATGAGCAAAATGGTTACCAGTTATTAGAGGAAAATACCATAAAACATTTTAATCATACACAATGTAAAAGTATCCGGGTTAATACAAATGTATTAAAAAAATAAAATAAAATGAATAAATAAATAAATAATAATAATAATAATAATAATAATATAAAACTAATAATAATATAAAACTAATAATAATATAAAACTTATATAGAGGATAATACATGAGTGACTATGTATTAATGATTTTAATAAACGAGTTGGATAAAATGATAGGATACGAGGCTCTTGCCGAGTATCCTATCTTTTTATCCAACGAGTTTATTAAAGTCAATAATACACAGTCACGAATATAAGATTCTATTTATCACATAACACACCTACGACGTGACAGTTTCACTTTAATGTTGTCAATTATATACGGCGGCAATTTGTAAGACAAACCATGACGTCGTTTTCTTGTTCACATGACGTCGCTACGTTACGCGGCTGTAACTGCGTTCGCCCTACAAATAATGCGACACCTTAAACCAAATTTAACGTTACTAACATTCATTTTATGAAGTAAGATTTCAAATAATGATACATAATTAAGGCGTCTGAACGTACCGTATGCTATACCATGCAAACAATTGGGATTGAATGTTTTACTGTATACAAACACAGTGATTCGGTCCTCATTTGCATCTGTAATACACTAGTGTATTACGAGAAATAAGTCATGGCTTTATTGCACTCCCAGAAGCCATGTTATGTGATAAAATAAAAATAGTAATAATAAAAGCAACCTGTACTAGTAGTAGTACGGTCGGCGAAATCGTCTTTGATGAATGCATAGCATTAAATCGTTTAATTCAGGATATGCAAGAGGCGGCACTTTACCATACTCTAACGTCAGATAAATGGGGTTAGAGTACGGACAGGGTCACAGGGTACACCATACTACAACAAAGATAGAGCTGGTTGTTATTTAAAAGCTTCGATGCGCTATGCCCGTCTCTGTGTTTAAATAAACAACTCTCTGAGTCCAAACTCTATATATTACTTAACTACGTCATTGTCGTTTTTCCTTTCGGACTGCTGTGTTATGTGACTGCTGTGTCAATGCTTTTATTGTTAACTTTTGTATCTAATGTTTTATTTTCCCTGACATAATAGCTTCTTAACTGACCACTATCGATACGGAGTTTATTACTGACACAAATAACCCATAAAGCGGCTCAGAACAGCAAATCCTGGCAGGTATTAGAGAGAAGGACATCACAAAGCAACACTAGTGTGGGTTAATAAGTGCATTGTTTGGTAAGTAGACAGCTGTGGTAAAAAATACAAATAAAAACAAAATAAGAAGAATGTACTTGAATTTCATATCCATCAAAAATAAGTGGCATATAATGAGTGTCGGCAGTTTAAATCTGTCCACACTACATCTAGAAAGTGTTGGTTAATGGCATTCCAATCTTCGTTTCAAGTGTAACAAGACAGTGAATAATCTTTTAAAATAGAAAAATCTGGTACTTACGTAGTTTTCAACTGAAGGCAACAATAATGGTGTATTCAGAGAAAATTTACGATCTTTAAAACAACTTAATGGCAATACTAAGACATTAAATTATAGAAACGGGATCCTTAACATTGCCGATACAGGCAAACAAAATAAACTTATTTGTTCAAACAACAACAACATAATCCCGGAAACATACCAGAGCTTCCTAAAATTAAAAGTCTTATCTAAACAATCAGTCTACGGAATGCTTGTGTATTGGTTGCATTTGTTCAACTAGTTGGTTTTCGTGAGATCTCAATTAAGTGGTGAGGCTACCGTTCGTAAAACCCAGGTGATCTCAGGGGTTGATAAAAGTCAAGTTTACTTCCCTATCGCCGCTTAAACTATCAGAAAAAGTCAAAATAAAAAATAAAAAGTGCTACCAATCTTCCTCAAATTCATGTAAATAAAATATTTAATACCAAGTGTTATAGTAATTATTATATATACATTATCAAAAGACAAGACAATATGAGAGCAGCATTTTGTTAATGCATTTATGGTTAATAAAAGGCAGATATGTCAACAGTGTACGTTTTGTGGCATTCAGTAAACATTGTAGCCGATATAAAATTCGAACAGTAAATATAGAAAAACTGGAAAGTATATTCTCTCACAAACAAGGCAGTATTAATTAATTTTTGCCACTGACCGTTCCAAGGCGGTGGCCCTATTGTCAACCCTTGAGATGTTATATCTTGCCTTTTATTCATCTGTGTAATTATTGTTTGTTTCTGTGCGGGAGTTTAGTTGACTGTGGTCCTTGAATGCTACATTTCCTGTTCGACTTTTATATCTACTTGTTTTGTATCTGCTTTTACTGACAGGCAAACTGGTACTGATCCAAGGCATATTCTTGATCACTACAACCTTTCGGTTACATCACACGGAGATCTGTTTGTATATATTTGTTTGTATATATAAATTAATAGAAAAGTAGACATTCTTGATATTCAGTATGGATTTTAAACCGGTCCTCGGTATTTCAGCATTTTATTTATTTAGCACCACCACAGTTTCTGACTAATAATGAAACCGTGTTATTATACAGATAATGTGTATCCTTTTTATGCAATGAAAGAAATTAATTTTCCAAAAAAGTGGCGAATCAAAAGCAGCTGCTAAAGATAAACGTCTGACTAGAGTGATATAAATAATAATAAGACTGCAAGTTGCACATAAACAATGCTTTTACCCCACAGCGGTGTTGTTGGAAACGTTAAGAAATGATTACATCATAAGAGACATGAAAGCATTTTTTTATGCATCTGATTACATCAAACAAACAGAAAGTCAGCCTACCAGTATTAAGAGGAATCATTGTTTTTTAATTTTCCCTAGAGTAAATCTAATATATTTTGTTCAGTTAAATTACCTAGTTTTGCTGAAGTGATATTGACCTTTGGTATCTAGTTCAACGTGAGACTCGAAATATCACATATTCCAGGATTAAACTTCTGTCTACAAATAAAGACGTATATCAACATGACGACATACATACGTGATGACTACGCGTTTTCCAATATAGATCACATTGTTTCAAGGTAAAACAAACAAAAAAGGGTTGAGGTCTTATTGTGCAGACTCGACAAGAAAGCTGTTTCAGTGTTGCGTTGATATGTAGTTACGGCAGTGTTTGCGCTGTTTGATATGTAGTTACGATAGTGTTGCGCTGTTTGATATGTAGTTACGGCAGTGTTTGCGCTGTTTGATATGTAGTTACGGTAGTGTTGCGCTGTTTGATATGTAGTTACGGTAGTGTTGCGCTGTTTGATATGTAGTTACGGCAGTGTTTGCGCTGTTTGATATGTAGTTACGGCAGTGTTTGCGCTGTTTGATATGTAGTTTCGGCAGTGTTGCGCTGAACACACAAAATGCAAGAATGTTAAAATTTAAGTAGGTCTAACAGTCGAACAGGTAATATAGCATTCACATTCAACCAAAACCATGCATTTAACACAAACAACATTTTGAAGGATAAAAAGAAGCGACGTATGCGTTTAACTGTGATGACAATATGGTAAGTGAGGTTAGAACCTGGTTTGTCATGACATCGCGTATGCAAACGTGGAAACGTGGCACAATCGTAAATGGTGTGTCTACTATAGAATTTGCAGCAACTCGGCAGTTATGCAGGTAAGATGGTTATTCTCCATATTTTATCTTGATGTAAATGGAGGATGAGCCTAGCACGTTCATTCCTGTTAGGCGTCCTATAACGGTAATCTTTCATGTGTTTGTGTGCCTTAAAACCCAATTCAATTCAATTCAATACATATCTACAACGGCCATCGTGTCACTGACGGTGGACCGGTACCACTGTTGACAACATATCATACTGTTCTATTTATCCGTGTAATATTTGTTCTGAATGCATGTTCTTGGACGACTGTGTTCCGTGAATGCTGCATTTCCTGTACCACTTCTGCATCTACTTATATCAAGACTGTTCTGTTATGTTATATTTTGTTATATTACTGTATATTTTTTCAAATAATCTGCAGTACCAGCATGTATGTCACTGTACACCACATGTTCATATAATCTACTGCTATATGCCCTATGGAAGTAATTATGGCTTCATTACATTCAGACAACACTTGATTTGATGTAAATTCCTCCGCGGCGTCATATACCTCACGTTACAGTGCACATCTCACTAATATTAATCCAATTAATGGCATAGCGGATCAATAAGACTGACAGAATTTCCAGAGGAACAACCATTAAGGTAATAAGGTCTATTTATAAACAATGTCATAAATTATTAGATGCCACTTCATTCCACATGCGATACTTATATTTCTTTTTTTTTTATTTCCATGCAGTGCTTAAGGTACGCAAATTACCTAGTATAATATATGCAAGTTGTTGCCGAAGTCGTTAGCCGAATAATACACCGTTATTAAGCCGATGCGATTGATAATTTCTGAAACAAAACACGTAATTAGTTTTTGTAAGGCTAATACTGTGTATGATTCTCAGGGCATTAAGGAAATGATGATTGCTAAGTAAAAGTAGATATAAAGGTCAACAGCTGTCACGGAACTCAGTCGGCCCAAAACATACAGCCGAAACAAACAACAGGGATACACAGAACTCAGTCGGCCCAAAACATACAGCCGAAACAAACAACAGGGATACACAGAAGTAAAGTATGCGGCACATAAAGGGTTGACAACACGGGTATCGCCTTGGAACGGTCAGTGACAAAAATATCCGCAGGGGGTTTAAACCAGATTATAGGGTGCAGCAAACATCACTCGTATCTAGTGTTATTCCAATTAAACGGAACAGTGTCAGTAAGAAAATCCACGCCACGCTATACCTTCTCACAAACTTGGCAGCATTATAGGCAATATAAGTCAAACCCAAATATGAACATGTATATATGATTATGAATATAAAAGTAGATATAAAAGTCGAACAGGAAAGTAGCATGCAATGACCAGAGTCAACCAAAACACACGTACAAACAAACAATAATTACACAATGATGAGTAAAAGGCAAGATATGACATGACATCACACACATAAAAGGTTTGACAATAGTGCTGGCGCCTTAGAACGATCATTTGCAAAAAACGACCGCTTGGGGTTTACACTACGTTCTAGGGTGAAACAAAACTCACTCTTACCATATTGTCATCCCCATAAAACGGGTGATTAATAAAAGGCAATATATGATATCACAAACATAAAAGGAAATACCAAAGCATAGAAAGCCACAAAGTAAGTACGTAATGCGCCTAATGACTTGGCAGAAGCCAGAACAACATGAGAATAAACCGTTAAGGGGACGACAGGATATGATCGAAGACAGACATTTAGTATTACAGGGTATGGCGAAAATAATGAATACTAATTGTTAATGGGCCTTCAAGGCTAAAAAAGGAAATAATGAAGAATAAGTAGTCTGTCTGGTTATAGCGGAAACAACGAAGAGTATAATTTCTAGTTAAGTCTAGACTTTTATTCAATTGATTTGACAAATTAATAGCAGATAAAGCAAAAAAGATCAGGAGCTAAAAGAGCATACATCCAGTGAGGATAGGATATGTTGCATGCTTTTTAATTTAGTCTCTTTTGACAGTTACTTGTGATGCGTAGGCTTCATAACCGCTGCTCCAAACTAAATTCCATTTTGTTTATTTCGCTCTTCGGGGCATAGAATTGTATTAGATACAGGGACAATACGCCGCTGGACATGGAATGATGACATTAAATATAGCATGTCCACCGCCATATGCACGCCATCTTCGGGATGGTTAAAATTCTGTACTATTGAGTTTTATTAATATTGAGTTCTGCACAACCCGGGGCTAGGGGGCGTGAACTGTAGCAAGGATATTTCACTACCGTTCATGAAATCGAGACTGGAATATTTCATATTTATCGTGTTCGGCAGTTTCCAAAGGTCCACTCTCATACTGTAGTCCATATCCTGTTTTAATGCATAATATTAGTACGTGACATTCAGTTCATCATCGGTGACACTTGATTCGTAGTTGTCCATATCTTGCACTAGTCTGACGTTGTTTTATGATATATTGTTATTACGTGACATTCAGTTCGTCATCTGTGACACTTGATACGTAGTTGTCCATATCTTGCACTAGTCTAACGTTGTTTTATGATATATTGTTATTACGTGACATTCAGTTCATCATCGGTGACACCTGATACGTAGTTGTCCATATCTTGCACTAGTCTGACGTTGTTTTATGATAAATTGTTATTACGTGACATTCAGTTCGTCATCTGTGACACTTGATACGTAGTTGTCCATATCTTGCACTAGTCTAACGTTGTTTTATCAGGCCCATATCTACATTGAGGCAAACGGAGGCACTTGCCTCCGTCAGAATTTCTGGAGGTACGAAACAGTGAAAAAGAGTTTTGATTACAAATCAAAGACCTTTTTCAACGGTTGAACACCAACGGTTCAAAAATGCCTAAAATGTAGGTTTGGTCCGTATTTGCCATATAATAGACTGGTGTTTATGGTTCGGTTTTGGTTAAGCTTGATAAAAATGTTGCATATACATTAATTGGACATGCGTGAACATTTTATGGATGCATATCTAGATCTACATGTTTTTCACATTTCATTAAATTTGATAAATTATATACATTTTCTGTACAGGGAATAAGTCCTCAAAATGCCCTCAGAATGCCCGGAAAAAGCAGGAAATCGCATCTACATTTCATTTTTTTTGCGGAGGATGATGCCCCCGGACCCCACTAGCAAAAGGACTTTTGCCTCCGTCAAATTGTCGGTCTGGTTACGGGCCTGTTTATGACATAATGTTATTAAGTTCGTCATCAGTTTTATCTGGATACCCGCGGACATGTGCTGTTTTATTTCGTGACGACATTATTATCTTTCGCAGTTTATCTGATTGAGTGTTAATGATACACGAACATGAGATTATAAAACTTTATGCCTGTACGCTGCCTGAAGGTATAGGGAATTCTTCACTGAGAATCTGTTCAAAATGACAAGTTTGTTATCTCACATCACAGACATATTGTTGTTATTAGGTCTGTGTTCCGATAAAACCGCATTGCTACCTAACAAGTTAATGGTAACACATCCATGGCAAGTGTATATTATCAGTAAAATTGGCCTCCTTTGCTCGTCTTAACTCTGCGTTTCTATGTACAATATCGGATTACCATCATCCTTCCAGATTAAGTGTCAATGTCGTTAAACCTTAGAATCATAACAACAACAACCCGACATAAAAAACACCCACATCGTTGTGGTAGTGTCTCAAAATGATTCGACACTATTTTCATAGTTCACGATCTAGTAAAGGGATACACGGCAATGTTGTTTGTTTTTTAAACGTGCGCTGTCACATTAGTTTTTCTAGATGTCACATTAGTTTTTTTTCCAGATATCTTGACTGTTTGCACGTTATTAATATATAAATATCACATTCATGAGAGGGTGATAGTAAAAATGTTCACCCTGAGGATATGATTATCGCCCGAGGCGAAATGTGATATTTATTTTATTATACCGAAATCTCCTCGGGAAAAAACAAGATTCATTTACAGTACCGATTTCACTTTGCCAGATTTCGTTTTTGAAAAATACATTTTTTTTCTAAAAATTGCTATGAATGTTAAATCGTTGGATTGGAAATAACGTAACTAAGAAAATGAGTGGTAGTTTATTGAAATCGGTCAAGTACTTTTGAAGTTATGGTGAGTTAAAAATAGCAATTTCACCATACTGAGCCGATGACGTCACCGAAACAGCGCGCATCAAAGCTGCGCATGTGATATTTTTTTACTATCACCCTGTACTCGCGTGAGAAAGTAAGAAATTACACATTGTTGTCTTAGGGGAAATAGCATGGGCGTCTTATGTGAGGTATAATAATAATGGCGCAATCACACCGCAAAATATCATCCCGTTAGCTTTTTGAAAAGCTCAGTTCTAAAAATAGATTGTTTCAACAACAACAACAATTTTTTCTTCATTATCTAGTATATTAGTATATAGGAGTATTTTTTCGGCATAATAAAATAAATATCACATCTCTTGAGGGTGCTATCGCCTCGGTCGACATTACAATATCCACTGGCACCCTCAAGAGGATGTGATATTTACATATTATTTGAATAGTTCAAGGCAGATAGTGTTTGCATGTTACTAATCGTTAATTATATTGCAACACACTTATTTTTAAACCTATGGTTAAATTATGAAGAACACTAAAGCAATTCCAAATTGTATTATCTTTTATTTAATTTCATGCACGCAGGTTTAAAGTCAAAGTGATACAAACAAGATTCAATATTCCCATGTTTTCGTTTAAGGCAATAATACGTGTTAATTTATGGTATTTAAAGTGTTTTTTTCCCGATTCTGTGACATGATGTTTAGTTTACAAACAACATATTTCCGGTATTTAGAATCGTATGTCAAATAAATTTAGTGTAATTATGTCTTAACCATTTGCAAGTTTGTGTTTTGTAATTGTGTAAAATAATAGCCTCATGGATGATTAATAAAAAATAAATGTGTAATACCTGTAACAAAAATGCACAGTTTACTCGAGTAAAAAATATGAAATAAACCCATGTATTCTAAGATGAATTGAATAACAATATTCGCTTGACAAGAGCGCGGTATTAACCAGGAAATGAGTATGAATATGGCAACAACCTCCAGGAAAAGCCACATTTATTCAGCATCGATTCAAACGTATACATCAATATCGTCCTTAATTAATCTGAGGTTGATAATAATCGTGCCTTTGATAACTATTCAGACGCAAACACAGAACTGATTAAACATACACTCAACAACCACACGATGACATAGTTTTCCAAGACTTGTCAGTGTTATTTCACATGACATGTGCCAATAATAGGTATGACAGTATCAGCTCTTTATTAAAGGGGTTGATGCACTATTTTCAAATTTATTTATATAAGAATTATAAAAATGGAACGACGACGTCATCGCGCCTTTTTACCATATATTGACAAAATACATTTTAAAGAAAAGAAAATCACTGCAAATTGATTAAAAATACACACATGTATTATAATACAGATGTAAAATGTAAAAATTGTATACTGATTTTTCATTTGCAGTGTTTTTCTTTGCTTTAAAAGACATTTTGTCAATATGCCATTTATGGTAAAAAGGTGCGATGACGTCAAATTTTCAATAGGTCATATCTCCTTTATTTTTCATGGCATTTTGTTAGTTTGTTTAGCTTTTTTCAGAGCCCTTTAAAACTAGTAAGTCTGTTTGAAAACAGTGCATCAACCCATTTAAGGCTCCCGACTACAGTCAAACAAACAGTCTGACATAGTGAAACGTTATCCAGTGGAAAGCTTATTTGTTTCAGTGTTTTCGTTTTCGATAACTGTTTAATAAGTAATTAATATATAAAACTGAAATGTAAATCTCAAAAGACACTAACAAAAAGAAAAATGTAGCAGTAAAACTTACTTTAAAATCATATGTAATAGCAAGGAAAAGATGTACAGTTGTTTGTTAATTCTTTGTTAATGGAAACACGGTGATAGAAATACTATTATTTTGTCGTATTTTGTTTATCTTCTATACTTTTCACTTATTATTATGTTTCATCTGTCGCAATAAGTGTGCATTATGTACATAATAATGTACATAATAATCCATGTCAGATAAGTATTAAAATATGCCCAACATTGCAACCGTGGGCCTACGTCCGTTGGTATCAATGAGTTTTAATTCTCGCTCATCTGGTATTGATCTAGCACAATATAAACCCACTGGAAATAAAAAAAATCAAATGTTAAATAAATCTGAACGTTGTAAATATTCTTTATATATTAAAGACAGTAAATATTCTTTATATACTAAGGCCCATATGTCTTTATTAATTGTTTTACCGATTTTTTTCAGCAAAAATGTAGGGTGGTTAAAAAAAGAATAAAAAGGAAACTATTTTTAATAGTTGCAAAACATCTATGATACAACCGATGAAATAAAATAGAAAAAAAATGACATTTCTTTCAGTGTGTAGAAAGGGAAGAAAATTCTAAAAGACAATTCGTCAGAGACAATATTTTTTTGGAAACAACTTTTTTTTCATTCCAAATGTTAAGGTAGGAGAGTCGGTAATGTTAAAAAAAGACTGGCCTACCGTATTACTCTTAATGTTTTAAATACAGATTATGTACAATCAACTGTACATGAAACAATACTATATAAGGTTAAAACAGCTTTATGAAAATATTAGAATACGTAAGGCCCCATCTGTAAAATCATTACTTTAATGTACGATTAAAGTCTAGCCTGGATATCATGCGATGTAGTAGATGAAATTTCCGTTTTACTGACTTCAAAAGAATTCCAAGGCGGTAGCCTTATTATAAGGCAGAACCTTCCCAAGAAATTAACGTTTGTTTGCTGTATTGGAATTAATATGAAGTATTTGATACTGTCAACCGTATTTGTCTGCGTTATGAGCTTACATTAATGGGTATTACTGGGAAAGTCGTAATACTTTGAAATACAATATTCTGTTACCTTGGTGTCTCACTACACAGTTAGCTGTCTTAAAGGGAGTACATCAGGATTTTTCTAGAAATATCTTAACTTATAAAAATGTTCCAGTTCATGATAAAACACTTATATCCATCAAAATATGATGTTCGAACCATATTGTTAAGGTTTAAACTTCGAATACACCATATAGCTAGGACGGAATCGGGCATACAATGCTGAAATTAACCCTGGTGCGTAACCTAGAATAGCACGTATTACTGTACAGAATGAATTTCCTTGTAACTAAGGGGTCATTTTTAGGATCATTCATTATGTTTAGGCGCTTTAAAATAGAAGATATCATTATTTGTCAATTTTAAGTCGGACCCCTAGACCCCTTTGAAAAGCCTGATGTACTCCCTTTAAAAACCCACGGTAGGATCATTCTTACGCCATAACAAGTAGTACTGTGTTCTTCGGTTTGAAATATTTTTAATAATTACTCAGAGATATGTTTATTGTTGTTGCAGGTGAGATGAACACAGACTGAAATTGAATGTTCAGCAATTAGACGAGACTGTCTCCAAAATATGACAGTTTCATGGGTTTTGAAAAAACAGTAGGAATCCTGTCTAAACACTGGAGTTAAAGTCCAAAATAGTGCAATGGTGGACATCACTCAAATAAAAAAAAAACTGATCAACGTACCATATTTTGTAGTTTTATGTGGGCAAATGACTGTGTTTCATAAAAAAAAGTAATTTTTAGCCTGGACACTTCCTGTTTGGAATGGTCCAAAAAACTTTATTCATATAGGCCAAAATAGTAAAAATGCACTGTGTAGTGAGACCAAGGGCCGATGTCAGTAACAGATTAAAACATGAGTGTCAGTGTCTGCAACATTATGGGAAATATTAGATTAGTAAATACACGTTTTGAATAATGGTATTGAAAAAAACAATGTAACGATTTCGACCCTTCTAATGTGGTATTGTGGTATTACCATAGACAATGCAATGAGTTTGAAGCTTCTAATATGGTATAACCATAGGCAATGCAATGAGTTCGACCCTTCTAATGTGGTATTTCCATAGACAACGCAATGAGTTCGACTCTTCTTATGTAGTGTTACCATAATCAAATTCAATGAGGTCGACC
This sequence comes from Cyrtodaria siliqua, assembly GCA_037043455.1. NCBI lineage: Eukaryota > Metazoa > Mollusca > Bivalvia > Adapedonta > Hiatellidae > Cyrtodaria > Cyrtodaria siliqua. The sequence goes on along the minus strand of JAWPHD010005674.1, from coordinate 113,150 downwards.
CTTCTAAGTTGGAATTATGGTATTATCACAGACAATGCAATGAGTTCGACCCTTCAAATGCGGTATTACCATAAACAATACAATGCGTTCGAAGCTTCTAATGTGGTATTACCATAGCCAAATCAACGATAAGCGGCTGGGATTCAAACCGAATTAAAGAATTCTAGGGTCATGAAACTTACCACAGGGTTAGATAGACAATGCAATGATTACAGCTCTACTAATCGCAGATTGCACAGCGATCACTGAGCTTGATGAAAGGAAGTCTCAAGTACAGCTTAATGTTGACAATAACATGAACGAACAGCGGTCTTATCGCGGACGAAGCAAGTCAAAGAGTGTACAATTTCGTAATCCATACGCAACAATTGGTAAACATATGAACCTGATTTAGTATATCGTAGACATAGCTGCTGGGAAATGGTTAAGTATCTTATGATGGCTAGTAGAGTATCCTCTGTGTTGTATAACAATCAATGAAAGCGGATGAAATGACATTGTCCATTTCAAAAACTGTATCTGGCTTTGGTGTGACAGTTCTGGAATATTGGGACGGCAGGAACAGAGTCATTCAGGCAATGTAACCCAATATAAAGTTATTGAGAATGGTATCGAGTAAACAGCAGTTGACATTTATATTAAAGCGCAGAAAATGGCGATGAAATTGATTTTCTTTTAATTTGAAATACTATTGGTAAAGAAAATGATAGATTTAGAGACATAAGATGCGAATTTATTGTTAAAAAAAAACTGTTTTAAGAATATAATTGCCCAGTTAAGTATGTCTCATATTTTCTCAATGAAGAACAATTAAGAATCATATTAGACAAAAGTATGGTACGCACGTCACTCGCTTGCCTCATTAAGGAGTGTCTTCACTCAAGTGTCTACGATTAATTAAGGTAATACAAATTAACCCTATATCTGGATGGAGCACGTGTAACTTGATTAGTATATTGAACTTGATTGGCATATATAACTGTTGGGGTATATTTAGTAAAAAAAACAGAAGATAACTGAGATGCGAGCCGTACATTGCCATAGTTATAGATGTCAAGAGAGAAATACTCATGAAAACGAAAATTGCACAGAGCTCAGAATTATTAAAGAAACCCGTCAAATGACTGCACAATTTCAATATAAAACATTTTATCAAAACTTTGTCCAGGTGTTCAGGTCATATAATAATGTATATCTGACAATTAAAAGTATAGTTTTATTCATGGGTTCCTAAAATAACCGTGATAGAATATGCGTAAAATGAATTAAGAGTTGGTAATTCTTAATTCGACGCTCCAGTTTTGGGGTTTGGCCTGGCTGGTTAACAATTGTATATATATATATAGGGAGAAATATTTGTGAACTACCCAGGACAGACAATCTTCGGACGAACTACGGCAGAGCGCCTAGCTATGACAAGATACACAGAAATCAAGCGTATGCATTCACTTCCTAAAAAGGATAGCTGCAACACACGCTGATGAACTGTATCTCTATATCATAAGCAGCTCGTCTGGAGGCACAATTAATACATACATACATACATACATACATACATACATACATACATACATACATACATACATACATACATACATACATACATACATACATACATACACATACATACATACATACATACATACATACATACATACATACATACATACATACATACATACATACATACAATTTTAGCTCATATGAGTGGGCCACATTTAAGCATTCAACCACACACAGCTATATTGAGACAGTGACTATGAAAGGTGCCGGATCTTGGGGATACTGTGAATTCAGTAAATATATTAAAGGGAGATAATTTGAACTCAATACGGCAACTTTCGAAATTTGGGATCTCATAAGAGATTCACGTTCACAAGGCAGAATTATATATAGTGAGAAATATTTGTGAACTACCCAGGAGAGACAACCCTAGGCAGGGCGCCTAGCTATGACAAGATATATAGATATATATATATATATATATATATATATATATACCTCGTCGTCATTAGGTTTAGAAACGGTGTACATGTGTTGTAACCTTTGGCTGTTGTTGGCGGGATACTACTTTAAACGTATTATCCTAAATGAATGCGTGAGATACATTGCTTTTGTTTTTTTAAATAAATAGAAATAGAAATAAAGAATTAAAAGGCAGACATACAGAAGACAACAACACTATGCCATAGATTACTTTCTGTATACAGGAACAGAACACAACAGAACAGATTCTTTATTGACTCATACAAACGTATCTCGTCAAAAATATGCAAATATATACAAATACAAAACATGACATGACTGGTGAACACTGCTGAATGTAACAATTGCAGAAATTTCTTGTGACAACCAGCACTTACCGACTTCTTCACGGATACCTGTTTCCGGTACTTCCAAACAAATATGAATATACTGATATCTATACATATATTCTAAACGCTGTATCACCACTACAGAGGATGAACGAAGTAATTAATAAAAAATCATGGATTTTTTTTAATTAAAACATTCTTTAATATACTTTGCCAAATATATCAGAATTGTCGTACTGTTTACTTGCATTAGCTGTACAAATGTATATACACTTCGGCGACAATAATAGTATGGCTTTATAATTATACTGTTTACGAATACCATTGTACAAGTGGCAAACTAAAATAAAGTGGTAATCATCGTCAAGATCTGTAGAATTACTCATTAAACACAGTATCGTTCATTTCTATTTGTTCTATTTCTGGCATTAATGAGACGATAGACGTACTCTAGACAAACACGATCTTAAGGAAAGCGACAATTTATTCAAGTATGTTTCTAAATTCTACGTTGAAATGTCTATACATAACTAAAACCCGGTTATCTGTCAAATCGCTATTCCAATTTTGGATAAACAATCGACTATTCTTTGCTTGAAAACTTTGTGAAAGGTTTTAAAATAAATACTTGAAGGGTTATCCCATGCATAGACAAATCCATAATTATCAAGTAACGTCTGAACACCTCGCGCCTAATTATTTACACTTTTCTTTTTACACGATTCAACTAAATCTGCATACAAAGTTGATAATATAACATTATCAGAATTAACCACTTTGTTCCAGTATTTAATGATTTTAACATACCTTGCTATATATAACGGATATCGACTTAGTTCCCCATATAGACCCACTTTATTGGTAGACGTGTTTACTTTCAGAACTTGTTTACAAAATTTCAAATGGATTCTTTCTATATCTTCGGATTTCAAATACCCCATATTTCACTTCTATAATTTAAAATTGACCCAACAAACGCATGGAATAATTGGCAAATCGTGTGCGGTTAAAAGTCCCCGTATTTGCCAGTAACACATTTTACGCCATTAGACATTCCTGATTAGAGGAAAAAAACAGTACAGTTAAAAACAGTGCCTAGGTAAAACTGTTAATCAAAGGATTGATTAAATCTCTTACCAGAAAGACAAATTACTAACAATATCAGGCTTCTTGCAATAATGATGTCGGAAACTTGCTATTAGCCAAAACCAGTAATAAAACTGCATATTTAGCACGGTTCTTCATTATCGGTTGCCTGAAACGTTTTCATTTTGCTATTTTTATTTCAAGGCGGTATACAAGTCAACAAGACAAACGTTTTTAGGAGAACTGCAAACGTTTGTCTTGAAAAAAAAGCAAGCGTCCAGATGATCCAGGTTATCAGTTCGTAAATATAATGGTGAAGTTTTCATCTTTGTTTATTTATTAATTTAGTGTCTTTCTGCCGTTCTGTAGATCTTGGATATAAGGTGCGTCTGTATCAACCAATCAGAAACGATACCAAAATCTTGGTAAAATGGCTGCCGTGTCAAAAGGTTTTTAGAAGAACAGTTCTAGACGTGTGTCTTGACAACAAGCAGGTGTTGTTTTTCCAATGACAGTCACGCATTGATAGTTGCCAAATATTTCATTTAAAACTACAACTACGATAGTCATGATAGTATGTGAGTGTTTTGTATAATAACGTGCACTTTTAGAAAAATACTAAAAAGTATTTTGCCCTTTCCCTGCTGTATAATTGTAAAATCGTTTAGTAAATCATAGATATTCGACGTTTTACGCTTGGAAAAGGATGTTATGCGTAAAAACGTCTGGCCATGAGTGGTGTAATCATAATAAAAGAGTCTAGGCTGAAGAGAACGAACGACCTGCAACGTAGCGTATTTGCTAATTCAGTGACTTTTACACGCCTCTATTTAAGAACCATAGAGGTGCATTATTCAATTATCACACATTGATCCCATCGTCACATATTGATCCATCGTCACATAGTAATCCCATCTTAGCACACTGATCCCATCATTGCACATTGATCCCATCCTCACCCATTCATCCCATCCTCACAATTAATAATCCAATCAATATAGACGGATCCCAGCCTCACACACTGACCCCATCTACCCTTTCTTTTTAAAGGTCCCTGCCTCAATAAAGGATTATTATTAGTAGTTGTAGCAGTAGCAGCAGCAGCAGCAGTAGCAGTAGCAGCAGCAGTAGCAGTAGCAGTAGTGTAGAAGCTGTAGCAGTAGTAGCAGTAGTAGTAATAGCAGCAGTAGTAGAAGTATACTGCGGTATTTGCTATTTCTTCTGCTACGCATGAATTTTACGTCTACTTCTAATACCATAAATATTCTTACAACACCATGCACATTGCGTGCACGTGAAAGTTGTATTTTATGTTGTCTGGTATTATTCTTTAACATTCTTAATGTGTATGTGAAGGAATCCAATCTAACACTAAACGTATCATTTTCATGGCACCAGACTGAAAGTTATTCTCCGAGTGTATTTGCATGCAAGCATGTAATTGAATCGCACTTCGTCGTTGTTAGCCGGAAATTTCCGAAAGAAAATTGCTAGTTATAAATGATAACGAAACGACAGATTAATAAAAACCCGTTTGGTCTATAATGCAAAATGTTTCTGTAGCGATGTGCATTCCTTACCATGGTTTATCAAGTTTATCTATGTGATTGCATGAAATGTCGAAATATAAAAATAACGTTTAAAAATCTTCAAAAGTGTATGTTTTTACAATAGCATTATTAACATTTTAAGAATTATTTAGATATTGCCAAGTAAGTGAAAAGTGTACACAAGACTGAGATTGACGGACGTAACAAGTAAGTAATGAAGTTGCCAAATTGCATATATAGAAAATTATTTAACGTAACCATAAATACTGCTGTTAGATAATAGTAAAAACTAAATTGATGGTATATTGATTAAATATGCAAGTCATCTTGAGAACTATTTTCTGATTACAATATCATACCTAATTACATTTTTTCTCGACACTATCACCTTATTAAATAGTTACGAACAAACACGAAAATGCCACTGCAATTTATTTAGTGTTGACTAACACCACCAGTCATAACAAGCGGATTAAGCCTGACAGCAGCACGTTATGGAGGCTTACAATCATACTATCCAAAAACGAAATTCAAACTAAGAACTAAGTGTATATTTCACAACATTTTCTTTATAAACTCCCATGTGCAATTAGTAAGGCATGTTGTTTAGGTAAATACAAGTTTAGACAGGTATGCTATACGTCATTCCAGGGGAACATGGCGGAGATGTTAACTAGTGTTGATTTATGACTAACGTCATGCTCTCTAATAGTTTGGCCATGGCGTACTTTTATGACTGTTCTCAACTGTATCATGTTTGAACGTTTTCCAAGGAAAGGAACGTTTTCATTTACATACTAAATTCCTGCGGTCTTTCGAAATAAAATGCAAATATCCTTTTGGGTTGGTATATATATTATAAAATATTTCCTTATTACACATACGGCTACTTCCAAAGTACATGATACCTCCGTTGCCGGGATGGTAAAAACGCTGCGTTTGAAACTGTTTCACCTCTCACCGCTGCGGATTCGAATCTCATTGGGAGTTCGACTTGTGAGAAAGTGGTGATCCTTACGGATGGCGGGAGGTGTACAGTACTGGATCTACCCAGGAAAATGGAGGTGGTCTGCTGTCTGGTTAAAGCCGTTTAAATTGTGACTATAGAGTTTGGGATTCTCAAAATATGAAAATTATATATACCACCTCGTCATCAGTAGGTGTAGAAACGATGTACATCTGTTGATGGCGGGATATGGACTTAACTGTTATTTTTTTATCATATATATATGTACTAGTATTATCATATATATATGTACTAGTATTATCATATATATATGTACTAGTATTTGAATGTTTGTTAATACAGAACCCATTGAGAACTGAAAGTATTACTGCTGATAGATATTGTTAACTTATACTATCTGAATATATCTGTGTTTGTTTTTGTATTTGAAAAAAAAAATCATCATTTTAACGAACAAGTAAAAACAAATAACTGGTATTAATATTATTGAATTGTGACAGTTTATTTTTAAACCATATTTTTGAAAGCAACCTGTTTTGAGGTATCAATAGACGTCGCCTAATGCAATGCATATTATTTAACTGCTGTGTAATGGTGATCTGTTTATAGGGAAACCCTTTACGGGATGGTAGGCTTGTGATTCTTTCACATTTACCATTACTCAGCAATGCGGCCACACTAATAGGTTATTATTTACCAACAAAACTACAGTTACTATCCTTACTTACTCAGCAATACGTATGGTGCACGTGGCTGTTAATTCGCGAACTGTTGACTGTTTATCTTATAGTACACGCCATTGGTTTTTAAATCAAAAGCAGCTTGTCTGGCAATCATATCACGATTTTCGTCAGAGACTTAATTGATAAAACGCATATCTCACATGTCACGGGAAAGGTCTGTCGTACCGAGTTGGCTTGTTCTACTGTAATTGCTTTCTTTGTCTTTTATTGTGGTTTCTAGTAAAGTCTCGAAGATTTTTGCCGATCAAGGAAAGCAATTTTGATTACGCTTCTGCTGTTTTAATTTAATGCAAAATGAACGGTTAGTGTGTGTTGCAGTTAATCTCTGTTGAGATGCGTTTGGTTTATGACGGATGGACGTTATTATTCAGTTAAACACACTACATAATCTATGATCGAGTGACGATACCACACTGTTATATACCAAATAGATTTTCACCGGTCTGACACCATACACACACTATCTATGGCGGTTGGACGATATCACAGTCACACAGTTATATACACAAATAATCTATGGTGATCGGGATACCACACGGTTATATATACGCAAATAATACATAGTGCAGGGACAATACCACACAGTTTTATATAAAATAATATCTGTGGTGGAAACATGATACCACCCAGTTATATACACATACATTATATAATGGAGGAACGATATCACAAAGTTAAACACTAAGAACAGACAACATATGAAACCACTCACGGTTTACATGACTGTTGACAGCCATTAACAAAAGAACAGTATGCGATAATGACGATGCCTGCTGTTCATAGCAGATAACTGAAACCTTTGATCTTCATTACATGATGTACCTTCAAAATATAGAGATTAATTAACATTGTTGTGGTGATACGGGAAATAATTCCCGAGTGAGAAAGATTCTTGCGATATATAAACGAATGCGCTTTCTATAGAAACGAATGCGCTTTCGCACGAGTTTCTATATCGCAAGAATCTATTTCACGAGGGAATTATTTCCCGTATCATGACAACAATGTTAATTTAACTATATATTATATATTATGTGATGAATTTCTTTCTAATCGTCTCTTTTGACACATGTATTCCTTCTTCTGCCACTCCTTTGGCGACAGCGTCGAGTAATACATAAATATCGTGACGTCACTCACGTTGTGTGACGTCATGATATTGCTGCACAGGCACAGGCTGGAACCGTCCTGTAGACGATGATGGCTGGGGTTCAGGGGGCATTTCCAGCATTTTTTGGTTGCAGGACCACTTACTTCTTCAAATTCGGAAGTTTTTAACAGTTCTTCAACCTGCTAAGAAAGTAGTTCTTAAAATCTGGCTACTGTGCTATCTTGCACACAAGGCGAGATAGCACAGTAGAGGAAGAAATATGTTATAGATTTTCTCAAACTGGGAAATTTCTATAATTCATCACAGAATATATAATATAGTTATTTATCGCTATAATTGAGAAGTAAGTTACTACCATCTTGTTTTCGCAGACTTTCTCTTTCTTTCCTTCCACATTGATTACTCGGAAATCACTGTGATCATTTGAAATCAGCAAACGTCAAGGTCAAAGTTAAAAATGGAAGAAAGAACGCCACCTACAAGGGACGATCAGAAAGTAACCTAATGTCTGATGTTGTTTGTTAAAGTACTAGTTAACATAAAATTAATGTATTGTGAACTACACTGAACAAAATTCATAATTACTTTTGTATCTTAACTAATTTTCTTATTTTAAATACATTTTAGAATAGTTGTGTGATATGGTTTACAAAATATTTATTTTTTGTTTAAATTGTTACATCGTTTGAGAGTTACCCTCCCGTTATATTAAAACATGATATGTGCTGATAAAACATATAACACGAATCGAAGTCCGATGAAAGATATAAACTTCTTAAAATTGTCAGATTGTCAGACGGGACGACTATAATTAAATGAAACATGGTTAATCCCAAATTAGTTCCCTTTTAATTGAATATCGTTTGAATTTCAAGTAACTGTAATTCAGCGTTAACATTAAGAAATCTGCAAACGCGTTTATATTGGTAATGCCAGTGAAACGTGATGCCAAAACAATTTTAGTTGGCATATTTTAGAATGATGAACTAATCTGCACTAATTGTAAGCACTGAATAAAATTCAACGTGCGCACGTGTACAAGTGTTATAATTTATTTCTAAGAGTACACATCGACTTGAATTGAATTGAATTGAATGTTGTTTAACGGCTCATCAACACATCGACTTGAAAGCCTTAAAATGTGTTCATGCAATCAGAGCAGATGATTTAGTTTGCAGTTCAATCGTATCTCTAATCAAATGTGAAATACACAAACCAATGAGAATAGTACTGACATATTCTTAGATGGGTACTTAGGAATTTTGACCAGTATATATACATCTTTTGCAACGTCAGTATAACTGTACACCGGTGTCTGGGGTTGATAAGGTGTGTATGTGGGAGTGGGAGTGTGTGGGTGTGGCGGTGGTTTGTTGGGGGCGTCGGCGGAGTTGGTGGGGTGTTGGGGCAGGATGGGGTGTGTGCGAGGCAACATCTTTAGCGACGGGATTTACTCCGAAATTCATGTTTAATAGTTTAATATGTCATGTTATCTGTTTCCTGCTTTAAGTTAACACAATTAATAATACTTATAAGTTGATCTGAAAATGTAAATACATGGTACAGATAATGCTTGGCATTTCTTCTAAATCCCGATTGTCGAATGCCATTGATGTTCTTACATTTGGTAAATGCATTTACGTTTGAATCATTTAAAATGTCATCTTATATGAATTTTGCACTTGTACTTGACAGTTTTTAAAGAAACACATGGCAATCTTGATTGTGTTTAAAACTCGCGACGTACCGTAAGTTTTTCTACATAACTTGCTCATTATTATTAATAATTTTTTGAAAGGTTCATATCACAATGTTTTTGCATTTTAATAATTGTTGATTATTTAAAACTAATAATACTTAAATTTAATTTAGAAAAACGAAGATGAAATTAAAAAAAACACTTAATTTTTTATTTATTTATATGCAAGCGCATTTAAAAAAGTCAACATTATACCGGATTTAATTGACTGAGATGCTAATTTAATGTTGATCGGTGATAGCTACGTATCCCTTTATTTAAATCCATCCTCGCTTGCCAGACCCTTTGTTAATCGTACGACAGGGGGAAATTGTAACTCTGACATGTGAGAATGATTTACAGTGCAAATATCTTATACACAAATGCTTACCGTTTTAAATGGTTGAATATTCATTAATGGTGGTAATATTCATTAACTGGTGGTAATACTCATTAACTGGTGGTAATATTCATTAACTGGTGGTAATACTCATTAACTGGTGGTAATATTCATTAACTGGTGGTAATATTCATTAACTGGTGGTAATATTCATTAACTGGTGGTAATACTCATTAACTGGTGGTAATATTCATTAACTGGTGGTAATACTCAATATATTCATTAACTGGTGGTAATATTCATTAACTGGTGGTAATACTCATTAACTGGTGGTAATACTCATTAACTGTTGGTAATACTCATTAACTGGTGGTATTACTGGTGGTAATATTCATTAACTGGTGGTAATACTCATTAACTTGTGGTAATACTCATTAACTGGTGGTAATATTCATTAACTGGTGGTAATACTCATTAACTGGTGGTAATACTCATTAACTGGTGGTAATATTCATAAACTGGTGGTAATACTCATTAACTTGTGGTAATACTCATTAACTGGTGGTAATACTCATTAACTTGTGGTAATACTCATTAACTGGTGGTAATATTCATAAACTGGTGGTAATACTCATTAACTTGTGGTAATATTCATTAACTGGTGGTAATACTCATTAACTTGTGGTAATACTCATTAACTGGTGGTAATATTCATTAACTGGTGGTAATACTCATTAACTGGTGGTAATACTCATTAACTGTTGGTAATACTCATTAACTGGTGGTATTACTGGTGATAATATTCATTAACTGGTGGTAATACTCATTAACTTGTGGTAATACTCATTAACTGGTGGTAATATTCATTAACTGGTGGTAATACTCATTAACTGGTGGTAATACTCATTAACTGGTGGTAATATTCATAAACTGGTGGTAATACTCATTAACTTGTGGTAATACTCAATTCCTGGCTAAAATTTCAGACCGTACGCTTACTCTAACGTTGATGATTTTTAATTGTATATAAACAACATGTACCCATATGCTATTGACACGTTATCCATGTTGTCGTGAAGTAATCTTGTTAACTGATTGTATAAGTGGTTCTCAAGTGTAACTAGATGTTCATATACCTTTGTACTTTAAATGTAACTTACATTTTCAAATACACAATTTCTCGTCAGATAGTGAAGATAAGTTTAATGATACTCTACACTCTCACTAACAGTATAGATACGACTGGAATGTTTTATTTTGTTTGTATGAAGTATAACGTATTTCTTTGCATTCCAAAGATTGTATTTTTCATTCATAATTGTATAAGGCCACACTTAAAAATATCTTAGTTTGCCCCAACCGATCTTAGATTTTTCAGATGGGTGGGTAGGTAGGTAGGATTGTTTTTTCTTCTTTTGTGAATGCTGTTTAAAGTTAAACTGTTTGTTTGGACTTAAAACACTACCTTTTGTACTTATTAAAGATGATTTTAGTATACACGGCGTGTATTGCAATGTTGAAAACCTGTGTACATAAAATTCCTATCTAAAACAACTGGTAAATCAAATCAATACAGCGAGAGACTGCATGAAATGTGGATCCGACAGGATACGACTAAAAATAAAAACAACAAAAAAACATATTTATGTAGGATGACAGTGCCTCCAGTGAGGACCCCAGTGACAGCGAAAATGGTGACGAGGAATCAGAATCCGACACCTCTGACAAAGGTGACAAAGGTGACAAAGGTGAAGATTCGCCGCAACAGCTGAACACACCAAGTGATTCAGATGATGATGATGTTGGGGACGTAGACCTCAATATATTTAATGAGGTCAGTGATCCAAACATCTCGTAAAAACAAAAAAAAAAAGATCTGGGGAAAAGAATATGTGGATTTGGCTAAGCTCTACTATGGCGCCTCTCTGATGTAGAGACACAAATAACACAAACACATCACCATACAATTCGGTCGGTAAAGAGGGCCCCTCAGAAGAATATCGATAACATCCTTTCTTAATCGCGTGCTTTCTAACTCTACGCCGCAATTTACTCCAAGAAATATCCAACTGAAGCCCCACAGATGTTCCAATACATGACCCTGATCCAAACAAATTGGTACCAGTACGATATTAAGTTCCGGTCCTTGAGAGCTAAACAGGACGTGGGGAAAATTACATACCGAAGCATACTTGTTCACACATCCCTAATGTCAACAAAGACACATTCCTTTCAGAACAATGCACAAACACCTTTTCAAAACTCCCGCCAAGCCGACAGCTTCTTCAAATCAAACCGCGACATTTATGCCTTATTAATTTACTTTACAAAGACGGCTACTGTTGGAGATTCCAACGAAATGGGAACTGTAGAAAACGACAATACCCATACTTCAACAAATGCTCCCTCTGTGACAATAATCATGCCGGAATCAACTGTTCAAAACAAAAACAAACAACTACCACCGATTCGGTTACCGACAGAACATTGCAAGCCAACACTCAAAACCTCAAACCGGTTGCAACCAAACAGCACACACCTCAAACTTCTAAATCCAATAAAACCCCATATACTTAAACAGTGCTTGAAGGGCTACCCTCACACAATGAGAAAATACTTGATCAATGGGTTTACTTATGGGTTTTCATTAAGCGAAGAACCCGTGCCAGTGCCACTGCACTTGACCCCAGAGACAGTACTTCTCCAATACACAAAATGATAAGGTCCTCGCTTGTATTTTCAACCAGAAAGGCTAACAACAGATATATTCAACGCTTCGAGGGGTTTTGCAACCAACAAAACCCACCGAAGACGGATTGCCCTGCGTAGGTCTCTACAATTCTGTGCTTTTTATTGCCTCTCTGTACACCATGTCTTTTTCAACATCAACTATTTGAAGTCATTTATCTGCAATTGCTTTCATGCTCAAACTAGCAAACAAACCAGACTCTACACAGAATTCTTTTTTTACAGAATGATAATGGGTTGCAAAAAAGGATCAAGATCAGTAGACTCCAGATTACCTATCCTCCTACCTGACCTTCGCAAACTACAAGCAAGTACACACAGGTTCTATATTTATGACTGCATTATGTACCAGGCTATTTTCCTCACCGCTTTCCATGGATTTTTCCGATTAGGTGAACTGCTTCCTTCCCGCTGTGCATTGTCAAACAAAGTCGTACAGTATGAAGATATTTAAATTACAAACAGTGGCGTATGCATAACTTTACATACTTTCAAAACTAAAAGTAACCCGATTCCTGTTAAAATCTTTATTTCAAGTTCAAATAGCAAGTATTGCCCTGTTAAACACCTCAAATAGCATAAGAGGGAAACAAGCCGGACCAATATTTGTCCGGAGCAACAACGCACCCTTGCTTAGAGCCTCGTTTTCAAATAAATTTTCTAAAGTACTCGTGTTTTCACAAAATGTCAACGAAGTCCTACAAACCTAATACACGCCTACTAGACTCCGCAACCGCCTCCAAAAGGAGGTGATAATACGACGTTTCGGAAACACTTCCGATGCGGTTGCGGAGAGTAAATTGAAGCAGCAACGGTAAGTGTGAATTTAATATTTTCTTTTTTTTCGGCCCTAACTTGATCTTTTTCAAAAATCGGGGAATGTGGTACGATGTAGGAATGTTTTCCCTTACTGTTTCATGTATTGGTTTCGAAATATATTGAAAAATGTGGTCTGTAGAATAGTCATAAGTCAATCGACGAGTGTAATTTTCTCAACTGACATGGGTTTTTACTCCGTTTTTCTACTGTTTTATGAGAAATCTGCCCACGAATGAGGTCTATGACTTTGAAATCACCTATCTTTCATCGTTCAACGAATAAAATTCAATCGAATATAAATTGAAAAGAATTATTATCATTTTTTATGAATAGGCGGTGTCGGAGAGTAAGAGGCGGATTCGGAGAGTAAGAGGCGGTTTCGGAGACATTGTTTAATAATATGTAAACGCTTGCAATTATTGTGAAAATTGTAGAATTCAGTACGTTTCAATAAATGCCGTTGTTACTGTTTCGTCCAAGAATATATCTTCCGTATCACAAGTCAAATCAAACTTGGTGTAGTCATGGTCCTTTTTAGACCTTATTATATTCTTACGGAGATAGACGAGGAAGCCCGGTTGGGTTTGGAGGCTGAACAAAAGTTGCATTATACATACAATATACCTCTAAAGAACACACTTATAAAACCGAGTCTGCTTCTTTTCCAGAATTTTCCTCGATAAAACATAATTAATACTGGAAACAACGAAGACATCTGAAAACTATAGGAAGCAGACTCGGTTTTATAAGTGTGTTCTTTAGAGGTATATTGTATGTATAATGCAACTTTTGTTCAGCCTCCAAACCCAACCGGGCTTCCTCGTCTATCTCCGTAAGAATATAATAAGGTCTAAAAAGGACCATGACTACACCAAGTTTGATTTGACTCGTGATACGGAAGATATATTCTTGGACGAAACAGTAACAACGGCATTTATTGAAACATACTGAATTCTACAATTTTCACAATAATTGCAAGCGTTTACGTATTATTTATCTATGTCTCCGAAACCGCCTCACTCTCCGAATCCGCCTCTTACTCTCCGACACCGCCTCTTCATAAAAAATGACCATAATTCTTTTCAATTTATATTCGATTGAATTTTTTTCATTGAACGATAGGTGATTTCAAAGTCATAGACCTCATTTGTGGGCAGATTTCTCATAAAACAGTAGAAAAACAAAGTAAAAACCATGCCCAGTTGAGAAAATTACACTCGTCGATTGACTTATGACAATTCTACAGACCACATTTTTCAATATATTTCGAAACCAACACATGAAACAGGAAGGGAAAACATTCCTACATCGTACCGCATTCCCCGATTTTTGAAAAAGATCAAGTTAGGGCCGAAAAAAACGAAAATATTAAATTCACACTTACCGTTGCTGCTTCAATTTACTCTCCGCAACCGCATCGGAAGTGTCTCCGAAACGTCGTATTATCACCTCTTTTTGGAGGCGGTTGCGGAGTCTAGTAGGCGTGTAATAGTTTCCGAATTGGAGCTTGCACTCAAGCCATTATGTCGGGAATATCAGAAACAAAGATCCTGGCCATGGGTCGATGTAAGTCCACCACAAACAGAAAATACAATAGAATCCCCTCATCTGATTAACACATTTACTATGAGAGCCGTACACTTGCATATACAATCGGAAATCCAACTGGGGTCCTTTTCACCACTAATAAGTGAAACTGACAAATTATGGGGCATGGTGTGTGCCGGAGGAACATGGGGTATGTTCCTCTCATATACATCGTGTGCACTTGCCCTTTTAAGACTTGTAAGGAGCATTATGTGTTGCTACTATTGTACCTATGCGAGGACGAATGGAGGGAACATGGGGTATGTTTACGTCCTTTTTTTCTTTAGTTCATTTACCATTGAACGCCCTGGTATTTCAATTTACACATCATCTATTCAAATGACGTTATTAATGCGAACTATGTCCTAATTATTGGACATGGTGTGTGCGGGGGAACATGGGTATGTTTCTCGGATATTCATCACGTATATAATTATTTTACTCGTCTCTTTTTCTTATACATCATGTACATACTTACTTTGTTCATTATTTTTTTAAGAGTTATAGGCAACATTGAACTTGTGGTGGGGTATGTTTCCCTTAGATATGTCCTTATGTTTTAGTTTCAATAAGATGCTGTTTTGCCATACTACTTTATGTTTATGGATAACTGTCTTGTCTCCAAACTGTGACAATGTTGATGTTAAACTCTCTAAATTTGAAAGCAACAAACTTTTATTAGGTAGTAATATATAAACTTGTAAGCACTGCTTGTTTTTGTCAATTGTGCATGTCACATTCAAGTATCACTATTGCGTTTACGATAACTTAATCACTACGATTAATAGTTTTGTTAGCTCCTTTAAAATTACATTGTATACACATCCGGATAAAAATGCTATGTTTAAATTAGGGTTGGGGCAGCTGGCTCGCAGATTTCCTGATTTTTCTAAAGTATTCTCTTTTAATCACGATTCTACTCCCGAAGGATTGTGGTATGTTATTGATGAGTATTTGCATGAAGATGTATAATTTGAGATAATTTACTGCCTCTCAGTTCCCTTAGGAATGGATTGTAACTTATTACGGAGGCATTATTCTCATTGCCTTCACTGCATCTGGTTTATTGTTTCATTTAGTTGTTAATTCCTTGCCATTTGTAGAACTTATGAGTTTATAACATGTTTAGTTATGACATATTAATAATCTTGTTTTTATATAATGACATTACAGTGTCTATGAACAATTTATCAAATGTGACCTTGCTGTGAATATTGTCATATCACCTTAGGAGCAATTGTAAAATCACCAGTATTTAGCAAATACAACGGCTGCCTAGTCAGGCACGTACGATGTTTCCCTTCCAAGTGCAGGTTCCTTTTGGTTGGTCATTATGTGTATATTTATGTTCATCCAACTTATTGTCAATATCGTTTATAACGTTGTATGACTTTGATATATGAGTTACAGTTTCAATTCAAAGTAAAATAAATTCCGTCCAATTCAGAAAAGTACAACACTATACTATAGTTCTTAGTGCCTTTAATGAACTCAGGTTACCTGCACTTTGTACGGCCGAAAACGAAACATAAAAAAGGGTTTTCTATTGCGATAAGGACAACGGATTTATGTTTTGACAGAGAGCCGGGGCGTTTGGTACTCTCAGTACTCTGACAAGGCTAAGCAGACGAGCATGCACTCTACTGTCCATGAAGCTGGCCAATCAGCAATTCGGGGACCAATATCCCTTGTCATGGATATCCCTCTGGGCAGGTATTGAAGACAGACGCCATTTTTCTGCGAGAGAGTCAGGTCTGTTACCCCCTTTTCCCTAACCTACCCACCACCCACCTTCACAGTAAGCGTCTGCCGTTGCCGCGAGCAAAAGTGGATCTATACGTGCCTTCTGATACCTCAACGCCCTGTTTCTCTGTCTGCAAACGTCCTTGAAATTTCATTTTTCTTACATAGTCATTTAATTGCATATTATGCTAGTCATGCGTGTGTATTTATGTTCAGCCAACTTATTGTCAATACCGTTTATAAAGTTGTATAACTTCGGTATATGAGTTACAGTTTCAATTCAAAGTAAAGTAAATTCCGTCTGATTTCCAAGTCAGACAAGTACAAAACTATACTATAGTTCTTAGTGCCTTACTTTCCACATTGACAATAATGAACTCAGGTTACCTGCACTTTGTACGGCCGAAAACGAAACATAAATGGCTGCAACTTCTGCTGACTTACAGTTGTTCTGCACAGAACTAAATGTAAAACATTAATAATAATAATAATAATAATAATAAAAATAATAAAGACTTTATTTAACGAGAGAACTCATTTGAATTTAGTCAATCTCCCATGAGGCCCTCAACAATATATAATATACAATATTTACAAAGATATGTGATTTATATTTAAAATGAATTGTAGTATATGCATGCATAAAGTAACGGAAATATCTCCAAAACTGAGTTGCAAGACTTAGTCATTATTATATGGTTTGGTTAATCCACAGTAAATACAATGTTTTGAAATGATTAACAGATTGTGCATTTTGTATATGGTGAGGAAGTGAGTTCCACACTTTAGAGCCTGAAAAGGCAAACGATTTTCTGAGAAACTCACTATTCGGTCTGGGGGAATATAGTTGTAGATTTGAGGATGAACATTCATTGCTGATATTTTGTAAAGTTTCAACCATAATGCGTTTCTATAAATTGTATCAAAACACTTCTTCAGATCAACAAACACACAATATAGTATTTTCTTATCATTCAGGTATCTTTGAACAGTATTTAGTAAGACAAACAATGCATCAGTGGTTGAGCGCCCTTTCCTGAGTCCAAATTGCGCATCAGACAAAACATGGTTATTATCACAAAAGGTCACAATTCTTTTATTTAATATTATGGTAAAGAGTTTAGATAAACAACTTAATAAAGTGATACCCCTATAGTTATTAACATTATTAAAATCTCCTTTTTTATGCAATGGGATAAGTATACCTTCAGTCCACTTTTCTGGGAAATATCCGGAATCAAGTATAATATTAAACATGTCATACAAATGAGAAGATAAAATATCAATGCTTTCAATTAAATATTCATTCATTATATAATCACTTCCTGTAGTTTTTTTCGTTTTTCAGGTTTTAACTGCATCTAATATTTCTTGTACAGTTATGGCTTGTCAAGTTCCTCAAAATTACAATCTAAATCGTCAAAGTTATGAGTATTGCAAAAATCCTCGGCTTCATCATTTTTACATTTGAAAATATCGTTACTTATTCTGAAAAATATATCGTAAACTCATCAAGCGGAATTTCATTTCGACTCTGTTCATTTTTTCTTTTAAAATATTACCAAAATTCCTTAGGTTTCGCCCGTTTTAGATGTTCAATGTCGCATAGTTGTTTTTAATTCAAACAGATTTCTTTTTTTACGACACATAAGTTTATATGTTTTTTTTAATTTGCAAAACTGTTCCCTACTATAACTGGTATTTAGCCGATTAACTACACGTAATGCTTCTAAATAACACCTTCTAGCCTGCTGGCATTCTGAATCAAACTGCTGGCATCAAACGTAAATTAATCCAAAGATAAATGTATTTATCAATTATCTGGCAAAAGTTGTGCAGCTACACAATTCAGATTTACCTCATTTCCCCGTGCAGTCACGCAGTGGTAAATGTAGTATCAACGTCATGCAAATAATACTTATTTTTACATACAACTTAGTAGCGGTTTTCAATATATATTTCTCTCCGAGACTATCAAGAAATGTTCATATGATGTTTAAGAGTAAAATGTGTTAATTGATAATACTACAAAAAGGGTGGTCATTCACCTTTAACATTATATAGACAAAGAGGTATACTGCGTGTTGTTGCCAATAATGTTTCTCAAATTTGTTCTCAACAAGTGCCAAAGGAGGTGTACGTGTAAATATGTTTCTTATCATGGTGTTGGTTAGTTACATAGTAAAACATAAAACTGACAAAATCAAAAGTTATCTATACAGATATAATCTTCTGATGTTACGTTAATGTTTAAACATGACCACATGATCGTTTGAAATACGGACACCGGATAATTTGTTACCGATTTGTTTGTGTTTTTGAAAAAATAAATTCATTTTACAAAAATTAGGGTCGTAGGATCTGAGAACCGAAATATGAAAAACACTCTGGACTAAATACTTAATATATATCACCATTACTTAAAAATGCAGTATCGACTTTGACTTTAACATACACTGAACGACTTTAAAAATGCAACAGGGAAATAAACTAATATCTACAGTTGATTTGCGGAAAATGTCATTCAAATTGATAAACAATAAACTTGTTAAATTCAGAGCATAACAGTACGACCTCCAAAAGCAAAAGTCACAAAACTAATACCCGATATATTAGTAGAGTGGCATAGGTCGATATTTTACAAATATTGTGCTATTTGTGATACAAGCACCAACTTTTGCATATAGGTACACTTGATCCTAATGATCAATTTTAGATATTGACCCGCCTCAAATTCACGCTGAACATTGCGCATGCGTGGGTGCGCGTTTACTTCCGGTATGCTTAAAATGCTACGTTATACTGACTAACTTCAAATAAGAGACTATATCTCATGAATTAAAGCGCAGAAATTTTAATTATTGTGTTCATATGTTTACAATACAAACAAAATCATTACTCTTAATTTCACATGCCTAGCAGAGGTATAACTTCCGGTTATATCAGATGTCTTCTGTTCTAAAATCACAAACATGAGAGAATTTGGAAGAATTATTTTTTTACGCTACAGTAGTATACACGTTTGTGCAAACTCCTTATTCCCATACTTCCGTTATGACAAACAATGCATCAGTGGTTGAACGCCCGACGGTTTTATCGGATTCTTATCTTCTGAGCATGCGACACTACGAATAGGGCATGATTGACGGATTCCTAAGTATCCTTCCTCTCTATCTGGGGCGGCACGAAATAAGCTGAAACAATAAGTTGATGAGGTGATATAATTAAAATTACTTTATGAACAGTATATAGTGTTTTTCGAGCTAGATCAGCCTCTCTTTGACATTGCAAAACAGATTTAGAGGAATTGTCCAGACCAGTTCGGCGACGGACAGTTTGTTATGTTAGGGGGATTACTATTGAGATAAAGGCTTTAGGACACTGGTTAGATGTCTCTGGGTGGACTGATGCTTAAGTTAAAGCAGATGTTTCGACAATGAAAATGATGACCCGATGGACTTTGAAGCGAGGAGTACCGAAAAGCAAGTCCTTTCTCCTTTTTAAATACTATTGTCTAACCCTATAACAACAGTTGTTGATGTGGTGACTTGTATCAGATCACTACAAATTTCAGATTTCGAACTTGAATGTTTTTTGACCATACACAACTGTGCACATTATGTTCCAGTGCACATTCATGATATTGTTGGTCTAAACAAACTTCATCCGGAAATTGCTGAAGAATTCAAGCCTGGAATATATACCCTTCAGAAAACTTCTCGTCATTTCTAGCAATCGACCGGGCAGACAAATGGAAAGAGACAGTGGTCGCGTTAACCGAACATCCAGCTGCACTCAGAAGGCGGATGTTAACCGGACCTCAAGTTTTAAATACATTTGAGCAATTAGCAGAATTGACTGATTAGTTGCTTCAGTCAATTGAGAGAAACCGTTGTTGTACAGCCAGACGTCATAGCGTTTATTCTGGATGGAGCCGCAGTCGTACAAATGCTTAAACCTGAAAAAGTGTGTACATTTGAACACTATGCCTCCGATACTTTATGTCATTTTACTGTTCAAACTTCAAAATCCCAAGAAGGTTGATGTTGTATAGGATTTTTAAAACCGATAGCCTTAACGTTTAGCCATGTAAGAAAGGAGGAAAGGGTGTACGACGACGTGTGGTCTTATCCGCTGAATCCTATACAACTGGAGAGATTTCCAACGTTTCCATGAAAACAAAAGAGAACTGTCGGGAATATGTTTTGGCTTCGCCTTCCAACGATGACGTAAGTTGCCTGATTCCCTGCTCTGATGAAGAATCTGACACTCGTATATTCGTATATGTCGTTTTTCTCTATAGATTGTAGTCAAATTGAGGCCTTTAATATTCGTAACCTTAGTATAACTAAAAATCTACTCCATCAGGGTTTCCGTTACCATTAACTGTAAAAACCCTTTGCAAAATTGTATTATCGTAACCATGATCTACTTTTAAAATATAAAAGTAAGTTAAGGTAATTTAAGAACTCTTCTGCGACGAGGACTATCACGACCTTTCTCCTATGGTGACCTGCAAGATCCTTGGTCATGATCACTTTCATACTATCTTTATTAAACTTCTTAATAAGTTTATCAAAAGAGATTATGACCATTTCATTTTGCAACACATTACATGTTTAGTGATTGACCTGTTTATAGTTTGCCACTATTCTTTCCTCTTGGTGTGATGACCGGATGGATTCCTGACTCTATGATGACGTCTACCTATATTCTGAACGGACCATGATGTTTGATGTTCGTCTTCAATTTTGTCTAAATTGCTTATTATCTTACAGCTCTGGCTTCTGCCAAGCCATTAAGTACTTACTTTGTGCCTGTTTAGGCTTTTGTTCTTATATTAATTAATTTATACATGTGCATGTTTGTGTTATCTTATCCATTAATGCTGCCTAGCTTGTTAGAGAATATAACTGGCATGCGGGGATTGCTTTATTTACACTGTCCTGTTTTATTGGGATGATAATAGGATAGTGAGGTTTGGTGCAGTCTAGGACCAGGTTTAAACCCCCAGCGGCCCTTTTTGCCCTAGTGTTAACCATATTGGTGGTCTGTGGTGGTGCATACTTTTCTTTTTCCTTCGCAATTGTGTTTGTTTTGTATTTGTGTTTTTTTGGTTGACTGTGTTCTCAGACAGTTGCTGTTCCTGTTCGATTGCATACCTACTTTTATTGGCAATCTCTGTTGTTCGTAGGATAGCATTAGAAGAGAAGAGCTTCACTTAGAGTTTTGAAGTTGGAAAATCGAATATATATACTGCTGTACATGTCATAGCTAAGAAATGGTGAATATAACCTCTCTTTAAATTTACATGAGTCTTTTAATGAAAACACTTAAAAAAAATCTGTCCCTCTTCGGTTACACTCTGCATCATCTAATCGTTTTGCGTGTTTTTGGATTTACTGTGTTCTGTGAAAGCTGCATTTCCTGTTGGACTTATACTTATTTCTATGCAATTTTCGGCTGTGACACAGAGTAATCCTTCTTGGGACATGACAAAAAAGTGCATAGGTCATTTGGCACTGCTAACCATCCTTAAATGAGCTGGTGACAAGGTGTTTTTACTGAAGATTGTATGAGAGTGATATCCTTTTTGGACTAGTTTGTCGGTTGATTTTAACATTGACAGAAGATAAATGTTCACGAGGAAGAGCATGGAAAGACTTCCACCGACGCAACAGCTCCTGAAAAGCATGTATTGCGTGCTGTCTATCATGCAGGCCATGTTTAGAGGCAAACACTTTATCTTAAAGCAATACTGACTAGTCCAGTAGATTGGGGCTTGCAGAAACTTCATTCTGGGACATTTGTTCCAAAGCGGACAACATTACCGGAAGCAGCTCTTAGTGATCATGAACCAATCAGATGGGCTACTAGAAAGGTTGCTCAACTCACTGCAAATATGTTAGTTTAAGTTGCACTCCAATGCACTGCCCTGTGTGCATGCAACTGGGAATGAGAAAGAAGTTTAATATCTGACCAGATACGTGAGATGGAAGAAATATACACATACTGAGGGGAAAACAGTTTAGCAAGTTTTACCCTGTCTTCACCACCCTTTCTGTTGTTTTTTGTCTCTTTCATTGTAGTTTCAAGTCCTTGTTTGCAGTACAGTGCGGACCTACGATGCCATTGCGTTCGGACGCTGTGGTTTCTATAGGACCCTATAGATCATTTTGTTGCACCCTGGAAACATATTTGGTTGTAAAATCAAGAAACTACTGCCATAGACACAATATTTTATTAAACACACATCAATAACAGTCGATTATCTTAATGACGTAACGAATAAATGAACGTAGGGACCAAGCCCCTAAAGACCCAAAATGTCAGTATATATTGTATACTGTATTATTTCATCTAAAAAAACTTGCTAAACCTTTTCGCTCAGTATAGAAAATGCAATCAATAAATAAAAGCCCTACAAATCACTGTAACTGTCGTCATCATATGCATAAAACCGGAAGTACAGAATTATTATTGCATGCATAAGAGGAGTGGCTGAATCCCTTTTATCACTTTTAAAGAAGGCTGTATCAAACACCATAACAGTTTCTATTTCAATAATATTTTTAGAACAATTTAGAGATGAAAATCTGATCTTTTTTTACATAAACAGAGTTTGCGCATGTGCAGAACTGAATATATATTTTTTTATATTATCTATAACTTATTATAATTTGTAAAACTAAACTTAAGTCATTTTATTTATTTAACGAATAAGCACAAGTCCATTTAAAAGAGATACTTTATTTTCTAATAGACCGGAAATGAAATTACCTCGCGCATGCGCAAAAGTGAAAATATATTGTGGGTCCATATCTGAAAAAAAATCAGTATATATCCCAATATGCGTAGGAAATGTCAGGCTTGCATTGCCGCTAATGATGGATATTGTGACTTTTGCATTTGGGGGTAGTACTGTTATATTTTGAATTTAAAAAGTTTATTGTTGATCAATTTGAATGAAATGTTCAGCAATTCAACTGTAGATATGGTTAAATAGAATAGATGAAATTAAAATTTAATTTCTATTGAAATATGTCAGTTATCTTAGTTTATTTCCCTGTTGCGTTTTATAAGTCGTTCAGTGTAGATTAAAACACCAAGATACAAATACCAAAGTTGAGTCTCTGATGCATACAGTACCTGAGAAAGCGACATAAACGCAAAACTTGATTGTAAAACATGTTATCCGTCCTTTAACTGTAGGGTCAAGGTTCCACTAGCATGTGCTACATCACGTTGTGTTTGTACTACCCAAGATACATCTATAACCGTTCTAACGTTTTAGGATTATAGTACATACAGTTCCTGAGAAGGTTAGCTCGTCGCTCGCCCACGCCATCACCTGCTCTCACCTGTTCTGCACTTTTTCAACCCAACACTTTTGATTTGTTGTAGGCGGTAGCAGTCGATGAGAAATTGGAAAATAAAGAGACCGTGTGAAAATCTGGCAAGCGGGCGAATAAATCTGGATTGCGTCAAAATTATATGTCAGTGTCAATACTGATTTTGTACGTTAAGACAATCAATAAAGAAAAACAAATGCTTTGTGTTAATAGATAGAAACAAACAGTATTATTATGTGATTGTTTGAGTGGCTATTTTTAGGTTATTTTCTTTTTTTTTGTATTTTCAGATTTATATTAGATAGTAGCTATATAAAAGATATACCGAAAATATAGAAATATACGAGTATAATTATATATAAAATATCTTTATGGTTTTTTTATAAAAATATCTTGAGAAGATAAGAATTTACAATACTGAACATATCTTGATGTACAATCCAGACTTTTCCCATGTAAAATCCAGGCTTTTCACATGTAAAATCCAGGCGTTTCCCCATAACAAAATACATATATGCGAAATACCAACTGTCATTGCAATGTTCGACATATTATCAGAAAATGATAGTTGTCTTTTACTATTTATCTTAATGTTCAACTCTTATATCTCTTTATTATTTTCCCATTTGTCCGAATTATGAACCGGAAACAAACATTTGAATGACCCCTAATTTCTTGGGTTACGCAACGTTACATATTGATGATACATTCAGCAAGTTGTATCATCGGAAATATGGGGTCATAGCAAGTCTAAATAAATTGAAAGAATGCACTTAAGATTTTGCGGTGACATTTCCTTTGATGAATGCAAAGCATTACATCGTTTAATTTAGGGTAACTAAAGTGGCGTGGCTATATCGTACTACAAGTAATAGATATAATCTGGTCTCAACGAGTTGGCTTATTTAAACACGCCTACGCCCATCGAGGTATGCCCATCTCGGTGTTTAAATAACCAACGAACTGAGACAGACTATATCTGTTTTGTAGCATGGTCGGTGACATTTCCTTTGATGAATGCAGAGCATTAAATCGTTTAATTTGGGGTAACTAAAGGGGCGTGGCTATACCGTTCTACATTGGATATTGGAATTTAGAGTACGGTCACTATGACGTCACAGTGTTACTAAGTACACCATGCTACAAAAAAGATAGAGTCTGTCTCAGCTCGTTGGTTATTTAAACACCTCGATGGGCTACGTCCATCTCGGTGTTTAAATAAGCCAACTCGCTGAGACCAGACTCTATCTATTACTTGTAGAATGGTGTACTAAGTAACACTGTGACGTCCGTACTCTAAATTCCTCTGTCTGGTAGTTGTAGTACGATAAAGCCACGCCCCTTTAGTAAGTACTTGTACAACGGCTGTTTATATTACGTTGAACTGGGTCGTAAACCTTTGTGTATTTCACGAAATGTTAAAATTGTTAAGTATTGGTTTAAGTTGTTCGATATTGATAATTCTTATACGGTTTCTGTGTTTGTCTATAGTTAACAGACAGTGCATCATATGGTCGACGCTAAGCACGCATTACAACTTCAATTCCTCGTGAACCGGTCTAAAAAACTTGAATGGTATAAACATGTTTAATGGTATAAATATTTTGTGATGTTGAATGGTTACTATTTCACTTGCTGAAATGACATTTTCGTAAACCAGTATACTGAAATGTAGCATGTAGTCATTATTATTATATGTATATTAGCGACAAAACATCACTATCCTCTGTAGCGCAGGTGATTGAGGCGTCGTGATAGTGCCGCGAAAGGGCCTGCTGATTTCCGTTTGTTTTTTGTTTGTTTTTTTAAATTTTTATTATTATGGTTTTCATTATTGATAATGGTATGGTAGCAACAGTTCCTTTACAATTTTCACTTTGATAACGCAATCTTATAATTACACATGGTAACAGCGAACAGTTTATATGTGTTGTAATGCACACGCTAATGCACACGTATCCCTTACATGTGAACACTTGTTTTTCTGAGCTTATATGTACTTCTAGCACGTCGTGTTACAAGAGTGACTTGTAATCAATATGTAAGGCATGTCAAGGTATTTGAACAGAAAGAAGCGAGGTCGTTCACATTGATTCAAAATGCTTGGTATGAAGAACGGATGGTAAAAATCGGGAAGAATGTAAGAAATAACAGTCGTGGCGTGTTTATGTCTCCGTGACAACATTTGTTTTTTTTTCAATATTGTTTTAATACCCGTGACTTGATCTATTATTATGTTTACGTTTTGCCTCTCGGCAACTATTTTACGCTTGCGTGAAACCTTGCTTGTATTATACTGAAACATGTTTATACTATACAGTATGATGCCTGTGTTAATGGCAAACAGAACTGGTTATCTAATGTTAAAACATTAATATTTGAATATGGTTTCAATTGGGTTTGATAACCCTGATCAAGTTTAAGTATTTAACCAAAGAATAATCGATTGTTTTTCACTAAACTGGTTGGCTGATAAACAAAATAAATGCAAAAATATTTTTCAATATGGAACATATTTAATTTCATTGCCATGCGATTTAAGAAGTTTAGTAAGTAGACTAAGGTTGTCGTCACATTCTCTAAGAATTCAAGAAGGTCCATCGGTATGGTATGAATAGGATTGGAAGACATGCACGTTTTTGTCAAGTGTAATACTCGAGATATTGAAGATGAGTTTCAGTTCATTCTAAAATGTCCATGTTACTCCGATATATGGTGGAAATATATAGCACACTATTATCGTAATAGACCAAGTACGTTTAAATTCACTGAATTACTGAAAATTGAAAACAAAATGATTCTTCTTAAATTGGCTGAATATCTCAAATTTGCGATGACACATAGAATATCTTCAACGCATGTTTGAACACTTTGTAGTTCATCCTTTTTAGAGTTCAGCTGATATATGTTTGTATAATAATCATGTATTTTGTAAACGTGATTTAAATATGTCTATTGTAATTGTTGTATATATGTTATGATGATGCACTTAAGGTGCAATAAAACACACAAGTCAATAAAAGTATGTTCTGTTCTGTTTATCTCATTATTTCACACAGATAAATAAGTATTACTGACCAGACAACACAATTGTATCAACTTAAGAGTTACAACTAGACAAAACATAACTGATAGGTGTACGACGGCGCACAACGAGCTGTCGTATGAGCTCGAAGGCTCGTAAAGCTGAAACATGACATTGAATAAATCAACTTATTAAAATCAAGGTACATAATATACTTCCAAATTGCCATATGTGTCACTTACTTAAATACTAAACGCATCTGTGCGCTGCCAGAGAAGTGTGTCCTACGTTATCAGGTGGTGAGTAATCCAAACAGATAAGGTATCGTCAAGTTGTATACTGCCTGGTTCTGATTTATAACCCAGTAAATGACTTAAACAAATAAATTACAGAATACATAGAGAATATTATGTCAGTGCCTTTTACTATCAAGTTTATTAGGCGAGGCTTAGAAAACGAAGAATGGCGAGGCTCTGCATTCTTCGTTTTCGTGCCGAGCCTAATAAACTTGATAGTAAAAGGCACTGACATAATATTCTATTTATCATGTAGATTATCCACATTTTTTGTATGAATAACTATTAATACCTATTTCTCAGAATGTTACGCTTATCGAGGACGCGGCCATTTTGTTGTTTTTTGTTTGTTTTATGACGTCAGGCAACGTTACGTGCATGACGTCAGATGACGTTACGTACAATAAACGCTGAGAAATTCCGCATTGATTTGCTCTATTGATCATTGCCTAATAAAGCAAAATTTAATAGGTCACTCCATTATTAGGCAGAAAAGTGCATATCTGCATGATAAAAAACTTAAAGTAGCTATCTCGCCAATAACAGCCACATTTTACAACATATGTACACCGTTTATAAACCTATTGACGACGACGTAATATATAATTTATATATTTTGAGAATCCAAACTCTATAGACACAATATAAACGGCTTTAACTAGCCAGACCAAACCCCAAAGCTGGAGCATCGAATTAAAAGTTACCAGCTCATAATTCATTTTACGCATAGTCAATCACGGGTATTTTAAGAACCTGACAATAAACTATACTTTTAATCGGCACATATCCATTATTATATGACCTGAACACCTGGCAAAAGTTTTGAAAAACGTTTTTTTAGTGTAATTTTTAAGGTTATTTGGCGGGTTAGTTTTAATAACCATACAGAATAACTAAAATGCCACAGTGACGTAGGTTTTGTAACATTCGATTGGAGTCAGTAATGTACTCCGCTTCTCCGTATTTAACGGGTCAAGCACTTGAAGCATTCGAATAATATACCAAATGTGTTATATTATAATGCAGGGTGATTTTCTCTCTTTAACACAAACATATGTAAAGGTTCTCGTTATAATACTACATTTTGACCAGGTTGGAATTATGAAGTTGTTATTTGAGGAAGTAAAAAAACAACAACGGTAAACTGTACCCGGCAAAATCTTTGTATTTACTACCCAGTGGTATTCTGCGATACTTGCGGGACTGTGAAATAACAGATTTGAACTTCATGAACGAAAAAGATGACCGGTTTCTTCAGTTTAGGAAATGTCTCGATTCACAGATGAAATGGTTTACTGAAAAGGTATGTTTATTATATCAATACAGAAAAAATACTCTTAATTTGTTAAGGACTATGACAATTAAAATTATGTGTTTACAAAGGCGGATCTAGGGGATGGGTGCATCCGGGGCGCGCGCCCCTAAAATATGAAATGCATCGGTTTACCCTGAAATGGACATGCGCCCCCTAAAATACATTAATTCCCTTAAAATGAAATATCATAAAAAGGCGTTTGAAAATGAGCAATTTATTTTTCGTCATTTTTTACGATTGGAACGCAACAGTACTTGTTTATAACCCACGAAACGGGGATTGTCTCGCCTTCACCACACAACAAAATGTAAACTGACTTGCTCATATAAGAGTAAATATATTGATAGATAAAATTATTCCACCCCTCTTATCTCAAATCCTGGTTTTAGGGAATCGGTCCCTACCGCAGTTGTTACTCTTCCTTTCAAATCGAAAGTGTTTTCATAGATACAATATGAAAGATAATCTTTAATTTTATTGTATATATTTGTTATTTACCTTTTTCTTATTAGTCTAATACAAATAAGCGTTCTTTGCATTCAATTTGATTTATTATAAATACTGGATATTATGTCAAAACTTGTTTTCACACAGGGAGTTTGTTGCGAGACTAAACAGGCGGAACCAATGGAGCCTATGCAGGAAGATATTTTGTGGTCGTCTGGAACTTCTGCCAAATCTCTACAGAATACCGTTTTTGTTTTTTACAATTGCAAATTGTTTGGTATGCGCGGGAGGGACGAACATCCTGATCTTGAAAAATTACAGTTTATCGTAGCTGAAGATATTAATGGGAAATATGTTCATCGGGCGTTCTAATAAAACTTTTAAAGGTGGACTGAAACATAAAAATGTAGCCAATAAAAACAGGAAACATTATTCAAATGATAGTTCCGACAGAAGTGTTGTACGTTTGTGTGATACATAGTTGAAAGCGGGGCTTGAAATAAATCTGGAAAACGAACATGTGCAACACAATTATTTCAAGCAGGGGTAAATGAGCAAAATAGCATGGACCGGACAGTGCACAGTGTTCAGGGTGTTCGGAAGTATAAACGACCATCGAGTACAATGCGCTTGAGCCACCAAAATCGGTTTAGATGGAGTGAGAAAAAAGTGTGGACAACTGTGAAATCGTAGTTCCCAACAATGTTATGCCCGGCTTAGGTGAAAACGTATTTCCCGGCAATGTTGTTCCCGGCCTGAACGTGTTCGCTGAAACATTGGCGACACATCCAACAGGAAAATTCAACAATTTAATTTTGGTAACTCAAAGCTTTAAAAGCTGTTTAAAATGTTGTTCCCGATCGTTTGAACGTGTTCTCAAACTCTTAATACGTCACACATGTGTTTTAATTTCTGTGGCTAGAAGCTGTAATTGACTTTGTGGCATTTAAAGTTATAAATGGACGGTTACATTTTATATTCTAATATATATATAATTATATTTGATTATTTTCTCTAGTTCTTATGTTTTTGTTTGTAAATAAAAAATGTCTTGATGTTGCTTTATTTAAGAACAAATAAGTGCGTTGTCAGTTGCATAGCTATATTACATACTAGAAATACTTTGAAGTATTTTCAAGCTTTACTAGATATCAGGTGAGCTTATGCGATCATGGTGTGTTGTCCAACGTCGTAGGTTAATGGATTTGTTTAGGTCTACAGTTTTAACCTAGCGATCATGGTGTGTTGTCCAACGTCGTAGGTTAATGCATTTGTTTAGGTCTACAGTTTTAACCTAGCGATCATGGTGTGTTGTCCAACGTCGTAGGTTAATGCATTTGTTTAGGTCTACAGTTTTAACCTATGGCTGCTATGCAAAGTCTGTACGCAGTAAAGTATGGAATATTTCACAATAGTCGAAAATTATACCATAGTCTGCCATGGTATAATTTTTGGCTATTGTGAAATATTCCATACTTTACCGAGTATAGACTCTGCATAGCAGCCATAGGTTAAATAAATATAATCTTATTTTTCTATAGCAAAAGGATAAATTCTACTCAGAGCTACACATAGTTGACAACAAAAAATTATCACTAATGACGGAAAAAATATGAAAAAAAAAAATGTTAAAATTTGATATGTTGCCATCCTACATTATATCCATATTTACCCGAATGCAAAAAAAAGAAACAGTTCTGTTGTCAAAAAAATTAAGAATTATAAAATCGGCTAATAAACAATGCAGATATGATCATTTGAAGGTTCTGTTGAAACAGACATGGAACCCGCCATTGTGTGAGCTATGACATCATAGTTCTAATTGACCATATGTGGTGCTTTCTTCTTTTTTTTTATAAATATGATAATTTACTGATTTATAGAAAAACAAAAACAAAACAGCAGGTCTATGAAAAACATGTATACTTAATGGTAATGATGCTTTATATGACCAGCAAAGGATTTTGCATTCATTAGCATAGATTTTCTCTGCTTTAAATATAGTTATCAATATGTCATATACGGTAATTAGGAACTATGACGTGATAGTTCTCAAAATGGAGGCTACCATGCATGTTTTAGAACAACCTTCAAATGACCATATCTTCTTTGTATATCATCTGATTTTGATAATTCTTTTATCTGTTTCCAAAGTTTTTTCAGAACTCTCAATAAAAGACGTGTTTGGCTGTATGCTTATATTCCCTTTAATAGTAAATTCAGAAACGTTCATGCGGTATGTACTCCAATGTGTCGATTGTTTCTAACAATTGAAACTAATCGAACTGACCTAAAATCGGCAATAATCGATAGTAATTTTTCACGATCCATTTTCATTACACTCAGATAGTTATTTTTTTTACCGGCAGTCTCCAAATTCATCATGGCTTTTATGTTCACTCACCTTGCAGGTATGTTACTTAGGCCAAACAGAAAAATACCTGTGTTTCCGGTGGCCCGACCGACTCTATTTTAAAGGGGCCGACCCTAAAACTTTTTATGAAAAAAAAAAAATGAAAAAATATAAAACAAAATATTTTCATTTTCATTATGAACAATGATTTGTCCCAATATATCGAGGTAAACTGACATCACAAAGCAACGTTCAGCTGTATCATAAACTTGTATGGGGTTTATGAGATAAATACATGTAGAATCTCACAATATCTTGCTCCAAATTATTTTTTTTTAAAAAATGCCTACATACCTACCCTATTATTTTAGAGCATGCAATAGGAAATATACCTAATTTTTTGTTTGGCCTTATAATTCTACTCTACTTATACTAAACTACAGAGAATGACTAAAAACCAAAGTGTACATAAAAAGCAAAGGTTATTGTTATAATATATACATATACATGAATAAAAATCGATTGTCTATCGGTTTTGGTTTTCCGATTATCGATGGTAATTTTACAGTCCGATTCCCAACTCTAGTCCACTGTATTATATTTGTCTATGTTTGTAACTATATATTTGTTTGTCCCTTTATCTACTTGTGTCACATTTCTGTATAGTTGTATAATATTGAATATGTCATATATACTATGAGACGGTAGCCTACATTACTCTGAATATAATATTGTATTTGTCTATATTATTTAAGCATTAAATTACCGCGTATACATGACATTGGAATTTACCGACATATGTCTAACTGTCAGACATATCTATTACTTGTTTAAGAACATCGAGGAGATACTGAGATGAATCTATAAAAGTTTTTTTCTTAAATTCTTGTTTTAAAATCATTTAAATTTATAACATAATGCTATTTTTCTCTCTTGTTTGCGTTCCAATGTTCCAGGGGATCCCCTTTTCAGTATGCATTAATAATGTATATTACATGTATGGAATACAATATTGTTTAAACAGGGAATAGTCCTGCTGTTGTTATACACGATCATAACAAAATGGTAAATGTTGACAATATTATAAAGATCGAGCATAGTAATACTAAACTATCTACATACAGTCAACCGACGAAGGTAGCTATGGCTTTCCATTGTTTCCCATGTGCTGTTCTAGTTTAGGTTAACCCCTGATAATGAATCATCCACCACTACCAGTCATTCATAATTTGTGTTAGTGAGAATCCTGGATGATAACTGTCTCTAGCAGTAGACATAAATACAACATTAAGGATATTTGTTAGCACTATGCAACGCATCGCGTCATTTGTGCGTGCGTGTGGTCATTTAAATACTTTATTCAACTTGAGCAGTCGGTACATTGCCAGAATAATGTGTAATACGGGTAATTGATTGAGTCTCACATTGACGATTATAATGCGGGTAATGACTATGTGTGCGGCACAATTTATGGTACGGAACAGAACAACAGCACAGTTCTATTCTGTTCCGTTTAGATTGCGTGTGTGGAACAGAACAACAGCACAGTTCTATTCTGTTCTAGATTGCGTATCACAGTTGTCGAATATAATATGTAAGTAATAGTAAGTAATATTTTATGAAAGTATCACATATCAAATACCGTTACATTTACAAATATTAGACAACATTGTTATATGATAGCCTGCCATCATAGGCATATGAAACACTGTAAAACAGAATAGTACATATTAAAACATAATAAAAGTTACAAATGTATATTCAATATTTAAGAATTATTATTTAGTATTCGTTGACATATAAATAAAATGAAGACTACAATTAAATTTCAACTTTCATTTAAAAAAACAAACAAAAACAAATGAAACATAACCTTTGTTTTAAACTTCATTCCTTATATATAGATTTTATTTTATAACACAGTTATGCATATTTACAGTGCTAAAGATCGCCGTTTAAACATTTTTAAAAGTGCATTAGCTAATGTGTGCTGTAATATATCACAGTTCATTAAGAATATTATCTTTTCAGTTGACGAAAACAGCAAAAAACCGTTTTCAGCTTGATTTGCTCCATTAAAAAGTGCATATCTAATATCTGAATAAAACTCGCAGTCAATCAAAAAATGACTTTCATCCTCAATTGTTGACTTATTACAATATTTACAAACTCGTTCAGGGACAGGTGTTTTCGGTAGAGTATATCTCCCTGTTTCAATTGCTAAGGGAAGATTACAACTTCTAAATTTTGCAAGAATGCGTCGGTTGCCTCTGCTCATATTGCAATTTACATAATACTCTCTTTTATACACACCTTTATAGAGTCTGTAAGTTCTAAGTTTATTTCCATTCTGATTATTTCTTTCATCACTTTGTAATTGTTCATACCATGCACGTCTATCTGTTTGGATTAAATGGTCAAGTACTTTGCTCAGACAATTCTTTATGTTGGGGTACTCAATTAACATATGTTCTGATGTTCCTGTGTTCTCTATAAATCGGAGCATTATACTTTCCCAGGACTTGGGTTTATTACACGACCAATTGTGAACTTGTCGTACTACTCTATTGCTTGGCATATTTCTTAATCTATTTCATAGTCGTACTGTTTCACATTTTTGCTTGATCTGACATGAGTCCCTTCCCAGATCTTTCCCTCGATGAAACGTTTGAACAATATTTGGTTACCCCTAAAAAATATCTTCCCGCCTTATTTAAGACTGTTTCAATTACTTTATATTTATTTTGTCCCCATATACCAGATCCATAGAATAGTACCGATTCAACAACAGACTCATTCAGTTTAGTATACACACAAAGCACAAAGAAATTTGGTATAAATAGCTGCCAGTGCTCTGCTATATGGGTAGTGATTCGGCTGCACAATTAACGATTATAATGTAACTAATGACTGTGCGTCACTATTTAAGAAATAGAACATCGTTTACTGTGAATTATCGTTTAATATATCACGGTTTGGAGTTCAATTGTAAACAATAATTTCACGAGCCCGAAGGGCGAGTGAAATTATTGTTTACAATTGAACGACAAACCGTGATATATTACAGATAATTCACCGTAAACGATGTTCTATTTCTATTCTAATACCCCTAAAATGTGAAAATAACGCACACATCTGGAATCTTTCGCATTGCTTTGCTTACTCTCCTAACGTTGCATACGTTACAATGCGTAATGCACAATGCGCAATGCTTATTCTCCTAACGTTGCAAAAATTACAGTGATATATCGTTCAATATAACGAGATATTTTAAACTAGGCTATATAGTGCGGGTGTATTAGAATGATGATTATAATACGGGCAATGATTGAGAGGACACAATTGACGATTATAATGTAACTTATGACTGTGCGTCACTATTGATGATTATAATACGGGCAATGATTGAGGACACAATTGACGATTATAATGTAACTACTGACTGTGCGTCACTATTGATGATTATAATACTGGAAATTAGTGAGCGGTACAAGTGACGATTATATATAATGAGATCATTTAATGCGCATAAAACACACATTGGATTAAGGAAATAAAATATATATAGCAAAGAGTACAGGTCAAATGTAAGTGATAGTCTTCATCGATAACTCAACGGCTCCTGGGAATTCAACCCAACACGTACTACAAAGACGTCATATACCTTAGAAATAAATTGGGGGTATTCGCCAGAATACATAGTGGTATCCCAGAAATACTAGCCCAATTCTCTCTCTTTTTTGATTACTTGTGACACTTTCAACTTCCCGAATGCAAGTTCACTTCGCCCTTTACTCGGTTTTGGCTTCCAGAAATTGTTGGCCATATCTTCTGAAAAGAACCGCCGCATCTTATATCGATAACACGGTAAACTGACGCCTCGTTGGCCTTGTAAACCACGTACAAAGAGTAAGTAAGCACAAAACACGTAAAAAAACAATAACAATCGCAAACGTAATCATGTTGAATGAAAGGAACATAGAGCACTAACACAATCTGGATAGGCTTACGACGTTAACATGATAGGAGATGTTCTGATTGGATGTGATTGGCATACGTCATGTACACATCATCTCATATGATATTCGGAAGATCACACGCCTGGCATTTAACGTAATGCCAAATGATACAAGGTTATTACAAATAATCTATTTTGCTCGTCTAAGCATTGGCTTATTGACAGCTGTACGACAGGAGGGAAAACTATAGGTCCCGGCATGTCTGTTGATATTTGCAAAAGTATATGCCACGCAGAACTATATTCGTGTCAACCTATTTACAAAGCTGCACCAAAGAATGGTATCAGAATAACAAGCCTACAAGAGTTTAGCAATTATATAATTGCGATATTATCGTTACTGATGTCATCATAATTATCGTTACTGCTATCGTCATAAATAGTGGTGGAGTATCTGCATTAGTGTATAATAAACGGGTGCTGGACATAGTTTAACAAGTAGAAGTCAAGTTATAATAGCATTAGTATGTAGTAATCTTAGTAGAACTTGTAGAAATAGTTGAAAAGGTAGTAATGTAAGTAGAACTTGAAAAATAGTTGAAAAAATAGTAGAACAAGTATTAGAACAGCATAGTAATAATACTAACAATAACAAAAATATATATTGGTAGCATCAGTCAATCAATTTTAATGTACAATTATTTTCATTTTCAACGTGATTCTGAATATATAAAGTGATATCTGGCCGCCATTAAATGTAAGAAGATCCCAATTGGCAACAAATGTTTCGTGTAACAGCTGCAAAACATAAATAATCAGTTTCCTTTGTATATAAATATGAACCTGATGGTGTTGTTTATATGAATAGCTAATGACATGGCGGGGACGTTATTGGATCAAGACGTGGCAACCGTATCTGCGCCTTAAACAGTTTGTTTTAACAGCGCATACAAAACTGTTAAGGTATATTAGCGTATAATGCTCCTTTTTTTCTATAAAGTTAACTAAATATTTTGTTACCAAGACTATCGTACTGTCTGAGAATCGTGTGCACAAAATGTGTGTTTTATTGTACACTTTAATCCAACTTTTCAGTGGGATTCATCCATCTTTTTCAAGGTTACATAGTAACATCCATTTAGCTGTATTGACAATCCTAACATACATGTAAATGTAACACAATATAATTGTCAATATAACTAGATTGATGTTACTTACATTTTGCGGTACTTTGTTACCTTGGAAATTGTGGATGAATGGTTGGATTAAAGTGTAATAAACAGAGCTGAGTGTTATCAATTGATCCATTATGTCATTTCGGATTTATAAACTTAATGTTTTATTGTAGAACATGTACGGACCAAAGCGTGCGGCTACTTTATTTTTAAATGAAAAGTGTAAAGTTGGGCGGCCACACGATAAAATACGAAAATAATGCACTTTTCGGATGTTACTGCGTATAGAATGGATATCACTTGGCCTAACGACGATATATATATATATGCTCGTAACATCCATTATCTTGATTTATTTAACGAAATCTTTTTTTTTTAAAAACCTGACACAACTTTAAAACAAAAAAATAGAAAAACTTACCTAAATATAAAATTCTAATCCCATCGTTTATCCTACCTATTCCATCACGTATTTTTCTCGTTAAGTCACATAGTGTTTTCGATAAATCCACCTGTACTAATTATATAAGGTTTACTAACTCGCAAGAAAAACTCGACACCACTACACGCGTATTCTGACATCGAGAGACAGTCAGTTGGCAGATGTTCCAGTGTAACACGAACTAGTGTATGTATTGGTGTACATGCACGGCGTGTGTGTACATGCACCGCGTACAAACAATGTAGACATACTAATGCTACTACTGTGCGTCTACTAACTTCACCGTCATTTTCTGTACACAATCGATATATTAGCTTTTATTTACAGAGCGACGAGCCTCATCATATGAACCATCTGATGTTACGTTATTCAGGTTTTGTTGATGTTATCTGTTACATGCAGAACGTTATAGGTTTTGTTGATGTTATGCAGAAGATAAGTAGTAATTAGGGAAGGTAACAATCCCAGAGTTGTTACTATACTGAACAAAATAAGTTTAGCACGGCATTTTAGGGTCATAGCTTAAACATATGAACATTGATATAATTGTTTGAAGCTTTTAGAAATGTTAAGGCAAGGATGTGACTTCCAAAAAAATATTTATTTTTTATTTTTAAGCGAAGTATCAGAATTATTTCGCATACAATAAAAATCAACTAACTTCGTTATATAAACGTATTTCTTTGAACAAGTTTAATGCTTGGCATTGACAAGAATTGCACATTATGTCATTGTTTAAAACCGCTACAATGTGTTCCCAAAACTGTATTGTTCTCAACAACAACAACAACAACAGAAAAGGTTCCATATTTCGTAATTTTAAAATTGAAATGAGAACGATTTTCGATAACCAATAAAAGTGTTTTCCCAACATATTTGCTTTATTTTTACCACAGACTTTGTTTACAATGACATTGTAGCATTATTATTTGTCAGATCTATATCACTTTATAATTGACCCGAACATACACGGCTTTTTATCTCGTCTATGGAACTAACAAGCATTTTATGCGCTAACTTTATTTGGCTCAGTATACTAAGTCCTCGTTAGCAAACATTACTTCTAGGGTGATCTCCTTGACTAACAGATAACACAATTATTTAGGATCAACAACGTGTCATGACCACCACTTTGGAACATGTCCCGTATCAATCTCGATTTGGAATTATAGGTGAACACACACCTGTCTGTGATTAGCCCTCATTACGTGGTCCGAGTATTAACTTTCATACCCCATCCAACACCTCTCCAAGAAGCGAAAACGGGGTTGGCTGGGGTATGAAATAAAAATTTAATTTCGGCTTAAAAATTGTAAAATTAACACATTTAATAGGTAATTATAAACAGGTTATCAAATTTTTTTCAGTTAAAAATGTTTTTAAACGTGTTTTATTGTCGAAATATCCGTTATTAAATCCCTCTAATCTAAGCTTACCCATCGCTTAATGGAATTTAGGCGGGACCACGCAATGCTATGTTTTCGCTGACAATGAAAAAACATACAATGTGTTGATATGTAAATATGTTTAATGATGGCTGAACTGAATGCCATTGACGATGCAAAGGTGATAGTGACGTTGTTGGTAACGACACTGACTAATAACGTGTAAGATGTGACGAAATCTTAATTGCTGGGTAATAATAAATTATTGTTGTTTTAACGGTCTGATTTATTTTTTGGCGACGCTCTAGTTTTGTTTTGTAAACATTTTTTTGTAATTATATACTCACAAAATTGAATAATCTTAATATAAAGCATACACCTCTATGAACATTGGGAGGCCACCCCTCCCCAACCCCGGCTCCTACGCCTATGATTCTTAGTGCATCTAATTATTTTTCAGTTAATTTACACTGGTTGTGGATAGGTTATTTTATTTTAATGTGTTTTAAATATTTTAAAACTTTTTACAATGCTAGGTATCACGTTACATCGGCAAATATAAATTAGATATAGCGTTTAATCGGCAAACATATATTCATTATATTCTAGCCATAGCGTTCAACAGACAAATATATTTCTCTAAAGAAACTAACCCGCCAAATAAAAGCACAATTATACTACAAAAACGTTTATAAAAACGGCATCTATATGTTTTGATCATATACTAATGTATATGTGCCGACTAAAAGCATATATTTTTTCAAGGGTTCTTAAAATACTAGAGATTGAATATGCGTAAAATGAATTATGTGTTGGTAACTATTAATTAGGACGTCAATAGGTTTAGAAACGGTGTAGATAGAACAGAACAGAACAGAACAGATATTTTATTTCGACTTATACATATAGTATCTCGTCATCAAAATGTAATATACAAAGTTTAATTAAACACATGACAGGCTCACACGCATGCACCCCAACACGCACACACACTCTCACACACCTCTTACGCACGCATAAGCACACACGCACTTACTCTCTCTCTCTCTCATGCAATTATATAAACGAATTAATTGTTGAAACAATACCTAATACCTGAGGATAAACTTTATATATATACACACAACTACGTATAATTAAATGTGTTACGTACAATAAATGCTTCTTTTACTAACTTAGCTACATTTTGAATACTTTTATGTTTCTTACTTTGCATCAATTCAATAAATTTAATAACACTAGGGTTTCGATAATAATACGCCTTAATATAAAGTTTGCGAATATGCTCATAGACCGGACAAATTAAAATAAAATGATATTCGTCTTCTATGTCATTATAATTACAAATATTACAATATCGTTGAGCTCTATCAGTTCTATTTTGTGTATATCTGCCGGTTTCGACTCTGAGGGAATGCGAAGATAATCGTATTCTTGACATTGCCGTTCTTAGTTTAAATGGCAACATATCTAGATAAGATTCATATTTAAAGACAGTCTTGAAATGTTTATATAATACTAGAACACGGTTATTTTCAATATCACTATACCACTTCTGTACAAAAGAATCAATTACTCTTTGTTTGAATAATACATGAAATTGTTTCAAATTAATACTGTGAGGCTCATTCCATACATAGAAAAATCCAAAATCATTTAAAAGGGTCTTAACATTACTTGCCCAATTTTTAAAGCCTCTCTCACAATCTCTCAATGTTTCTTCATACATAGTAGATATTAATATATTGTTCGTACTTACAACCTTAGTTGTAAAATTTGGATGTTGTTGGCGGGATAGCTACGTTAAATCTAACCATAGCACTGACTCGACAAACTCGTGTCATAATATGCAGTGCCTTAAGATGCCATCCATAGCGTTGAATCGGCAAACATTTGTCATAAACGGCTGACTGTAGCCTGTTGAATCGGCGAACATGTATTTCTTCAGCTGATACCATAGCCTTGAAACGGCAAAACATAATTGATTAGATCCTACACATAGCGTTGAATCGGCAACCCTATGTTTCATAATATGCTAGCTAAAGCCTTGCATTGGCACACCTTTATTTATTGGATGCTAGCCATGGCGTAGAATCGACAAACATAAAATATGAGATGAAAGAAGAAATAGATACAGAAGAAACAGGTTTATTACATTTCTAATGGTGAAATGAAAGAGACAATTCATAATCGATTAATGTTTATAACTAGCTCCGAAAACAAAATAAATAACGGTTACGTTGAGTCATGACGTCATTAAAGTGTTGCTGACATCAATTCCATCCGCCTTTAACGTTCAATAAAGCTATATATACATTTCAGTTAAAAAGCGAACATTACCCAGTGATTTAAAATGTAATATAAACTTGCTGGTTTTGATTATAGGGAAATCCTTCACTCGATGATAGTTGTGTTTTATTTTTTCATTAACTCGCATATGCTCGCTCGTTCGTAAAATAAACCCCACGCTCTTACCTCGTGAAAGATTTCCCTATAATCGATCCCAGCAGTTAAATAATCTAAAAATGTATGTTCTTCGTCTAGAGATGGCCATCTTCCAGTGTATGTCATTACCCATATAATTACAAATACCACTATGTTCACTAATAATTCATTTAGTCAAAGCGCTTACGTGGCCGGGATGGTAAAGACACTGCGGTTGAAACCTCGCCTCTCACCGCTGCGGGTTCGAATCTCACTGTGAGCTCGTCTTGTAAATAAGAAAGTGTCGATTCTTACGGATGATGGGAGATATACAATACTGGTTCTACCCAGGAAAAAAGTGGATGGTCTGCCTCTACCACTAAAACATCGACACTCATATATAGCCTAAAATGTGCTGAAAATGGCGTAAAAACATTCAACCAACCAACATCGTTTGAGCAAACTAACCGATAAGCAATCTTTGATATGCATGAAAAATTACTTAAAGGGACACTGTCCATAACTTTTAGCTTATAAAACACACAATAATTATGTTCGCAAACATTACACTAATTAAAAGCAAGATTGTTTAACGGAATTCAATCGCGGTACAAAAAAAAGAAAATCCACTTCGTGCGTTTGAACTCGCAGCCCAGACAAAATTACCTTTTCTTTACACTCGCAGTAATAATAGTGTGCCTGAGCGTAAAGTAGTCGGACATCACTCCCGACTGAGCTAAGAGGGTTATACATATTACGCAATACATACTATGGTGAAAACCTAATGCGCTAATGGAAGTCACGTGATCGCAGAAAAGGTAATATTGTGGGCCCCACTTTATTTACATATAATACTTAAAACTTTTTTTTTCAAACTCACGAATGTATCCCTACATACTTCTTAGGGTCTATCCTCATGTTTTCATGTATGCATTTCACTGAATAAAAGTCAGACAGTTATTTGGTTATGCTCAATATCTGCTTACTTACGGACAGTGTCCCTTTAATCCATTCTGTGATGAGTGGGCGGCAGCAATAACATGGAAACACGAAACAACCTCTGAATTGAGAGTATACACATTCATCATGTTCTGGAAATGTGCATGACGATTAATAATAAATGTAACAGATGCAATGCC
The DNA here is from genome assembly GCA_037043455.1 of Cyrtodaria siliqua. Classification (NCBI taxonomy): domain Eukaryota; kingdom Metazoa; phylum Mollusca; class Bivalvia; order Adapedonta; family Hiatellidae; genus Cyrtodaria; species Cyrtodaria siliqua. Next base: position 71,092 of record JAWPHD010005674.1, on the reverse strand, counting down.
ACAAAGCCAATTTAACTAATTGCAGTGGCTGCCAGCACTCGCGTAGAATTAGCACACACCAAGGTACGAAACCACTTATTACATTCCCTATTGACTCCATTGCTAAAAATATAAACTTGTAGTTGCTGCAATTTCAATAAAGTATGAACAATACAGCGAAGTAATCTTCATATACCATGCAGAATCGCTTTCCGTTAGCAAAATCACTAGAAACAATAGGTCTAAATGAGTAATGAATGAATGAATGGTGTTTTACGGCACGTCGACACATAAATAGGTCATATTGTGCGCAAAAATTGATGAAAATTGAAGAAATGAAGTATTAATTAAAAATTAATGTAAAAATATAAAGATAAAACTATAAAAAAAATAAGGGCTGATAAGGTGTAATATAAACTATGTATGTAAATCAACAAATGGCCGTCAACGGATATATAAACAAGTACATATATATAAGAACACATTATAATGATTTATATAGTCTGATCTCTTTTAGGAAATCTAAAACAAGACTAAAATCTACAGTATCAAATAACTCTTTCATAGTGCAAAGCAGGGTATACATTCTGGTAATTGCTCACCTTGTAATAAATATGAATGAGTATAACGTGTATGCCCTATCCTGCACCGCGCTAGGACAACTTCCTCTCGACGAATGGGTCTGTTAGAAGAACGCCATTCTCCGAGTAACGGTTTAATTGAATGGAGTTTATTATATCTAAATGAGTATATGTCTTTTGTATTAACGATAAAGTTATTAACCATTTAAATCAGGGATGAATCGTGAATTAAATCGTTATAACTGTTTTATACTAAGCTGAGTTTAAAGAGATTATTTAACTGCTGGGATCGATTATAGGGAAATCCTTCACGAGTGGTAGACGTGTGGTTCTTTTCACGAACGAGCGCACGCGAGTGAGTGAAAAAATAAAGCACGTCTATCATCAAGTGAAGGATTACCCAATAATCGATCCCAGCAGTTAAATAATCTATTTATTACATTTTAAATTACGTTTTTGCAAACAAATATTCGCTTTATTGAACGTTTTAAAATTGAAATGAGAACGATTTTCGATAATTATTATTATTAGTTCGTCGTCATTTGTCGAAAACAGCTCGTTTCTTGTAGAAGTGATTTGTTTTCAATAACACGTACTATTTCACGATTAGCACAATGCAAACTATAAAATATAATATAAAAGTATACACTACTACCTGTTATATTACCTACTAAGTTTAGAATTGCATCTTTCACACATTGCCGCTATAAGTAATACAATAACCAAAGAGGCTTTTTTGTGTACATACAGTACTTGCGATATGGGAATGTTATAAAACCGTGTGACATCAATATCATAATTGCCAAGTATGATATATATTCAAATGAACGCCGAATCTTTGCTCAGTCTTTTCCCGATGTTCAGCTTATGATGCAATCGGAAGGCCTCTTAGGAGACCGAAGCAACCAACAACAACGATATATAATAGGCCACTTAAATGAATATACGTTACGTGACATTTTTGGAGTTATGTGATTAATAGAATCTTACATTCGTGCCTATCTAATATTGAATGTAGTAAACTCGTTGGATAGAATTGGTATGATGTGCAGCACATAATGTCACCCAGCTCCATAATTTAAATATTAAACACAGGCTCGTATGATATCCTCTTTGTCCCGTCTTATACAGCCTAAGTTTTGACATCTATTCATAACTGTGGACGTTCGAGGCCATCCTTGTCCAATACAATGTATTACCAATATGTTTTACTTTGGTTGCAGGAAGCAAATATACTAAAAGAAAAAAGAAACGCAACTCAGGAATTTCCGCTACATAATTAATATATTGCACACTTAAAAAAAATATTCCACAGAAATCCCAAGATGTTTTGTAAAAACAAGGTTGCAGCTAGTTAGATAAAGGTTGTAGACTTTTTAATCACAGTACACTTTCTAACACGAACGTCATAAATATTGAAGCTCCGCTATGAAAATTTGCCTCATTTTTGTACTGCATTTAATATGTAAAAAGATTGCAAAATTTTACATCCTAACTTTGCTATCCTGCTCGAGTAATCGCGTATTCTATCAATAAAGAAACGTTGAAATGATAACTTTTGGTGTATTATGAATTAGTTTAGACTTTTTTTCCGAGAGAAAAGGCCAACTGCAGCCATGTACCTACCATTCGATTAACAGCAGCATGTTATACATACAATATATAGCTGACATTCCCGAGCTGCGTTTCTTTTTTAATTAAGTATAGTATACTTATACTATTTTGCTACCAATCCTAACTATTTCCGATAACGATACAAAATTGCTTTATACATTTTCTATAATGACTGGATACATCAATACCTCTAACATAATGCCGTAGATTTGCGCATAAAACAGCAATAAATACACTCACGCTTAATAAATTTGCATTGAATTTTCGTACTGGGTTTTAAGATTGTTTCTACATTCAATTTGTGTTCTATTTCTAGTTAAATACAATGGTCTAAAGGCGCATAACCTATTTTAAGCTGAAAATGGTAAAGTCTATATTGGCTTGATAGAGTTTTATTTTATTTGTATCAAACTCATCATTAATGAAATGAAATCGTTTTGTGTTGATGTTTTAACGTCCAGTATTTTGTTTTACAAACTTTGTTTGAAAACGATTGATACAGTTGGCTTAGGCAAATCCCCATACTTCACAACCATATGAAAAAATGAGTTGATAAAGTAAACTTTAAAATAAATAATCCTTTGACGATAAATCAATAAATTTGCATAAACATTTTTTCAAGCTAAAATGGCCCTTAACGCTCGACCTAATAACAAAGAATGAGTTTCAGAGGATCTTACATGAGTACACATTCATTATTGAATTTATCGGCAAAATGATATAATGCTAGGCTCTGTCTACAAGGGTAAAATGTGATAAAATATAATATTACATCACGCCAGGTTAATATTAGACTGGCTATGTCCTTATGTTTGTTCATGTTTATACTATTTGAGACAACTCAAGCTGTCATCAAATCAAATAGTCTGTATAAAACGCCATTTGAAGTATTGGCTTCAAACATAAGTGGTTCAGAGCTATTCAGATTTTTTTTTTTTTTTATGTTTTAAGATTTTATTTTGATTCTGATTGCAAAATATTAAACTTTAACCACTGAGTCCACAATAAGTTCATGTATATGTGCGACATGATGCACTATATACTGATACATCTTGACAATACGTTAATGTATATGTGCGAATTGATGTACAATATACTGATACATCTTGACAATAAGTTAATGTATATGTGCGACATGATGTACTATATACTGATACATCTTGACAATACGTTAATGTATATGTGTGATATGATGTTCTATGTACTGGTACATAAGTTAATGTATATGTGCGACATGATGTACTATATACTGATACATCTTGACAAGAAGTTAATGTATATGTGCGACACGATGTACTACATAATGATACAACTTGACAATATTTAATGTATATGTGAGACATGAAGGACTATATACTGATACATCTTGACAATAAGTTAATGTACATGTGCGACATGATGTTATATATACTGATACATAAGTTAATGTATATGTGCGACATGATGGTCTATATACTGATACATAAGTTAATGTATATGTGCGACATGATGTACTGTATACTGATACATCTTGACAATACGTTAATCTATATGTGAGACATGATGGACTATATACTGATACATCTTGACAATAAGTTAATATATATGTGCGAGATGATGTTCTATATACTGATACATAAGTTAATGTATATGTACGACATGATGTACTGTATACTGATACATCTTGACAATACGTTAATGTATATGTGTGATATGATGTACTGTATACTGATACATCTTGACAATAAGTTAATGTATATGTGCGACATGATGTACTATATACTCATACATCTTGACAATAAGTTAATGTATATATTCGAAATGATGTACTATATACTGATACATATTGACAATAAGTTAATATACTTGTGCGGCATAATGTACTATATACTGATACATCTGGACAATAAGTTAATGTATATGTGCGACAAGATGTACTATATACTGATACATCTTGACAATACGTTAATGTATATGTGCGACATGATGTACTATATACTGATACATCTTGACAATAAGTTAATGTATATGGGCGACAAGATGTACTATATACTGATACATCTTGACAATACGTTAATGTATATGTGTGATATGATGTACTGTATACTGATACATCTTGACAATAAGTTAATGTATATGTGCGAAATGATGAACTATATACTGATACATCTTGACAATAAGTTAATATATATGTGCGACATGATGTTCTATATACTGATACATCTTGACAATACGTTAATGTATATGTGTGATATGATGTACTGTATACTGATACATCTTGACAATAAGTTAATGTATATGTGCGAAATGATGAACTATATACTGATACATCTTGACAATACGTTAATGTATATGTGTGATATGATGTACTATATACTGATACATCTTGACAATAAGTTAATATATATGTGCGACATGATGTTCTATATACTGATACCTACGTTAATGTTTATTCGCGACATGATGTACTATATACTGATACATTTTGACAATAAGTTAATGTATATGTGCGACATGATGTACTGTATACTGATACATCTTGTCAATACGTTAATGTATATATTCGAAATGATGTACTATATACTGATACATCTTGACAATAAGTTAATGTATATGGGCGACATGATGTACTATATACTGATACATCTTGACAATACGTTAATGTATATGTTCGACATGATGTACTATATACTGATACATCTTGACAATAAGTTAATGTATATGGGCGACAAGATGTACTATATACTGATACATCTTGACAATAAGTTAATGTATATGTGCGACAAGATGTACTATATACTGATACATCTTGACAATACGTTAATGTATATGTGCGACATGATGTACTAAATACTGATACATCTTGACAATAAGTTAATGTATATGGGCGACAAGATGTACTATATACTGATACATCTGGACAATAAGTTAATGTATATGTGCGACAAGATGTACTATATACTGATACATCTTGACAATACGTTAATGTATATGTGTGATATGATGTACTGTATACTGATACATCTTGACAATAAGTTAATGTATATGTGCGAAATGATGAACTATATACTGATACATCTTGACAATACGTTAATGTATATGTGCGACATGATGTTCTTTATACTGATACCTACGTTATTGTTTATTCGCGACATGATGTACTATATACTGATACATCTTGACAATAAGTTAATGTATATGTGCGACATGATGTTCTATGTACTGATACATAAGTTAATGTATATGTGCGACATGATGTACTATATACTGATACATCTTGACAATAAGTTAATGTATATGTGCGACACGATGTACTATATACTAATACATCTTGACAATATTTAATGTATATGTGCGACACGATGTACTATATACTGATACATCTTGACAATATTTAATGTATATGTGAGACATGATGGACTATATACTGATACATCTTGACAATAAGTTAATGTATATGTGCGACATGATACTGATACATAAATTAATGTATATGTGCGACATGCTGTTCTATATACTGATACATAAGTTAATGTATATGTGCGACATGATGTTCTATATACTGATACATAAGTTAATGTATATGTGCGACTTGATGTACCATTTACCGCTACATCTTGACAATAAGTTAATGTATATGTGCAACATGATGTTCTATATACTGATACATAAGTTAATGTATATGTGCGACTTGATGTACCATATACCGCTACATCTTGACAATAAGTTAATGTATATGTGCGACATGATGTTCTATATATGATACATAAGTGTTAATGTATATATGCGTCATGACGGACTATATACTGATACTTCTTAAGGTGCGTTCAAATATTTAAGTTATTTTGCAACATAATAAATAGTATTAAATTTACCGTATTCTCAAGAAATTTGTTCAGTGGTTATAACGCCTGACTCTTAACTAGAAGATCGTTAGTTCGAGTCCCGGGAGCGGCAAATATTGTTTTCCTGTACATTATATTGCTTCCGATATATCTGATATCTATAAAGTAAGTGATGTCATGTTTTAAATGCAATCGCCGATTTTTCAATGAGCTGCAGTACATGAAATTACAAATAAGGACACGTATTAAAATAGCTTTAAGCTGCAATTTCACACGTTAGAGTGTTATGCACAATGTTAGAGCAACAGATATATTATGTACACTTGAGAAAAATGACCTTTCTTTTTAAAAGAGAAAAATATGCATACCATCCCTTAGATCTTATTTAATTTAGACGCAGGATATACTCCATCGTGTCGCTGTACTACAATATTGGTCATTAAAGTTTCTTGTAACCAATACAAATGTAGCATATTGACTTAAAAGCTTCTCGCTGACGTGCAGTTAGACGGATTACTCATTGGTCTAAAACAATCCAATTTCCGTCGTTGCTAAGATAACACAAATACATAGATATAGACGACGTCAAACAATGAAAATTAGCTCCGCTTGTAAACAGCATTCATTCGCGAAAATACGGATTTTTGTTCCTACTTCAATGAATAATACCTTGCATGTAGCACCGCTCAATGTTAAAATTCCGCTAAATGTTAAAATCTCCGCTAAATGTTATAAATCTTACGCTAAATGTTCAAAAATTTCCGCTAAATGTTAAAACTTCCGCTAAATGTTAAAAATGTATTAACCGCTAAATGTTATAAATTTTAACATTTAGCTTTTAGTGGAATCCGTTAACCGCTAAATGTTAAAAGTCGGAATTATATCTGTAAAGCATCGAATTGTATAACAGTGCTGTTTAAATGACTCGACGATGTCGTTATGAAAGCAACCAAATAAACGGCATACTTTCAGGAACAGCTTCTCCTTCTTGCTGCTGCTGCTGTTGCTGCTGTTGTTGTTGTAGTTGTTTTTGTTAGCGCATATTACGACGTTTGTTTGTTTGGTGTTTTGCGTCATTTTCAACACAAGTAAGGTTATATATGACGGTCGATTTTTTGCGGTGGAGGCAGACCATCCACTTTTCCTGGGTAGAACCTGTACTGTACACCTCCCGCTAAGAATCGACATCCTCACTTACAAGTCGAGCTCCCAGTGAGAGGCGAAGGTTTACAATGCAATGTCAACCATTCGATCACGGAGACGCTATCACCGTAGGCTTTTATACACAGGTAACTGAAGGTAACCGTGTTCTTGTTCGCCTTTAGGACAAGACTTTGCACGTACCGAGAATAACAATAAGGATGTCCGAGGATTACCTTTCTAGTGGGGTTGGGGGAGTGGGGAGGGGTGGGGGGGGGGGTGGGGGGGGGCGGGGAAACCTGTGTTCAATGGTCCAGTAAATACATTTTTTCTGATATATTTTTAGCTCTACTGGCGGTGTGGGAATTGGCCTTGGCGTCCGTTAGCGGTTGTTTCTCTGAAACCGCTCAACCAATTTTAATCAAATTTCCCATGGATTCTCCTGAGTGGGTTGAGACCTTACATTCAAAATGGCCGCCGTTGCTAAATATAGCCCACAACTTAAAAACATATTCTTCTCCAGAACGCCAAGATATATTTTGGCAACACTTTTTTTAGAATTAATTGCTAACTACTGAACTATCAAGTTTATCTTCTTTTTTTTGTTTTCATGAAATCAAAAATGGTTCTGCCCCGGGGATCCAAAGTTTGTATATGGAAAGTGTACGCTTTACAAAGACATATACGGAAAAACATGAAAATATTTTTCTCCAAAATCACAAGGCATAGAATTATCATATATATTGCATGTGACATCAGCTTATGGTCATCTACCAAAAGTGTTCAAATGGTGATCCTGGGGCCAAGTCTGGCCCCGCACAGGGAGTCGCAGTTTTGTATAGAGTTATAGAACAATCTTCTTTTCTGAAACTACAAGAGCCAGAGGTTTAATATTTTGCATTTACCATATGCGTACGGTCCTGTACCAAGTTTGTTCAAATCGAGACCATGTGGTCAAATTTGGCCCCACCACAGGAGTCACATGTGTTAAATAGACTTATATTGGGATAAAGCTTAGACTATTTGTTTTCTTTAAACCAGTTTTACAATAATTAAGCATGACCAGCAGATACAGGCAATCGGGTTCCTTCTCGCCCCTGGGGACATAGCCCTATGGGTCATAACTTGGAAACCGTTTAGATCCCACCCAATAACCATACATACACTTTATACAATGGGCATGGACAGGTGGATAGAACCACCAAACCAGCAGCGGCTATGGGGTCTATCCCCACCCCTGATGAACATATTCCCTGGGCCATAACTTGAAAATGTTGAGATCTCTATATACACTATAACCATATATACACTTACCGAGCATGAACAGATGTATACACAACCTTCAAACCATCATCGCCCCAACGTCTGTTCCGACCCCTGGGGAAATAAACCATGTGTCATATCTTGGAAACCGGTGAGATCTCCACCCTACAACCGTATGTACACTTAATGGACACGAAAAGACGGACAGAATCATCCAACCAGCACTGGCCCTGTGGTCCATCACCACCCTTTAGGACAAAGCCATAACTTGGACACCGTTAAGATCCCCACCCTATAACCATGCATACACTTACTGGGCATAAACAGATGGATACAGCATTCCAACCAGCATAGGCCCGGGATCTGTCTCCAATCCTGGGTAAATAGCCCCTGAGTCTTCACTTGGACACCGTTGAGATCTCCACCCAATAACCACATATACACTTAATGGGCATGAACAGACGGATATAACCATCCAACCATCATTGTCCCTGTGGTCCATCCCCATCCTTTGGAACATAGCCCCTGGTCATACCTTCGAAACAGTTGAGATCCTCTCCAGATATATATACACTTTCTTGGCCTGAACTCTTTAAGGCGGGTGCAGGAGTTGTGTTATGAAAGTATAAGCTTGTTTGACAATTGCTTCATCTTTAAAGCTTGTTTGACAATGTTTTCATCTTTGTAAAGATCATCAGGTGTACGATTCAGTGACAATTTTGACTTTCTTGTTAAGGGCATTGATGTTTTGAATTCTACCACATGTGTACGGCCAGTAGAGCGAAACATGTCCTCTTGGGCCTCTAGTTTTTAATGCTGAGTGATAAATAGAACATTCTTCTAGGTTCATCTATGCGTTATTTTTCACGTTTTGTAAAGTCAAAACGCTAATTGTTTTGTGCTCGTATGTATCGCAGAACTATGCATGATGTGGTACATGTATTCTGTATAAATTTGTATTTTACACTAGTGTGTGTACTTTGCAGTTTACATGGGACGTAATATAAATAATATGTCTATTAAAACGCATTAGTATCTCTATATATCAATAAACTAGTCCCATAATGATATTTAAAGACATTTAATTACTGTATTTATAAGTATATTTCTTGTTCATTTTTAATTAATGCCACATCTAAATACCTGAATTAATAATTTATCACCGTCTCATTATTTACGTACATTTACACGATACTACATACAACAGAGATGCTCGGAATCAGTCAGTTTGATACGGTGTTCCGTTAGGGCAATCGTACCATCACGTACCATCGAAGTTTACAAGTCGATGCGCGATTGTACAGTGGTATGATGGCGATGGTGCGATGGCACGATGGCCCTAACGGAACACCGTAGTTTACACATCGTAACATTTGTTACATACGAATGTATGGTGCAACTAACCAAATGGCGTCTATTTTTTGTCTACTGACCTGAAGGTTGGGGATGCTAGCCCCATATACTGCAAAACAATTTAAATAAAATATTCAAATATTTGATGCAAAATTACTACCGAATTAATCTGATTGATTGGTTCGTATAAGTGTACATGTGATTACACTGAAACAATATGTATATATATGTCTGTGTGACGTGATATATGTATAGTCGTACATATGCAAGGAAGCTGATCCGGACAATGAAACGCATTGTATGCGTGTGAAGTTGGCTCTGCGTTCTGCGTTCAACATTCGATTCTGCTTTTATCATTAGGACCCAGTTTTGTGTTCAACATTCGATTCCAGTTCTGCGTTCAACATTCGAATAAAGTTCGGCGTTGAACATTCGGGCCAAGTTCCGCGTTCAACATTCGAAGCCAGTTCGGCGTTAAACATTTGGACCCAGTCCAGCATTTTAATACTGTTTCTTTCGTAATAATATCTTTATAACAAGCAACTGAGTCGATTAAAGCAGCACTGTACCATAACATATTTTGGTTGACTTTTAACATTTAGCGGTTAACGGATTCCACTAAACGCTATATGTTAAATTTTTAACATTTAGCGGAAGTTTTAACATTTAGCGTAACATATTTTAACATTTAGCGGAAGTTTTAACATTTAGCCATATTTTAACATTTAGCGGTGCTACACTTGCTATGCCGTACTAGAATCGGTAGTTTATTTACTTCAGGTCTGGTTTGCCTATGCTGGTTCGTGAAATACTGTCACTCGGCTGACCATGGCTTAAAATTGTTTTGCAGTAAACTACAAAAGGACCCAATTATTATGGCGTCCATGCCCGTTAACTTTAAAAACAAAAGGTTAGTCTTGTACATCTTCGACGCTTGATTGTAAATACAAACGTCTTGACCTTTTGTGCAGAAAAATACTGAAACCGGAAACACGCGTCTGTAATTATTATTTTTTATTATAGTATTTTTGATCAGCCACATTTAGTTCGTCGATATAATGTTGAAGTTTCGCTCTTTGTTTATTTATTAATTTTGTGTCTTTCTACCGTTCTGTATAGCTTCGATAACAGGCGCATCTGTATCAGTTAATCAGAAACGATACCGGAATCTCGGCAAACTGCAAACTTTTATTTTATAAAAACTGTTCGAGACGTTTGTCTTGAAAACAAGCAAGCGTCGCAGATGATTTAGACTAACAAAAGGTATATGCATGACAAGATGACGTGTCAAGCAATGTCTTAAAGGAAATACTTTATAAACGCATTACTTATTGCGTGATACAACCTTACGTTCATTTATTTCTAAAACTAATTTATTTCTTAAACTATATAAAACCAAACTCTAATGGATGAATAGGAAACCAACCATCGAAGGGAAATTTGTGTTCATTTGCTGAATTTGCTCTAGTAGCTTTAATGAGATACTAGTCTAGATCATCTGCGACGCTTGCTTGTTTTCAAGACAAACGTCTAGAAGCTTTCTTCTATATATGTTTTGAAGCGGCAGCCATTTTACCGAGATTGTGGTATCGTTTCTAATTGGCTGATACAGATGCACGTTCTATCGAAGATATACATAACGGCAGAAAAGACACTAAATTAATAAATAAAGAGGAAAACTTCATTATTATATCGACGAACTAAATTTGGATGGTCAAAAATAACATAGTGATAAAAAAAATAATTACAGACACGTGTTTCCGGTTTCTTTTTTTTTTCTGCGCAAACGGTCAAGACGTTTGTATTTACAATCAAGCGTCGAGGATGATCAAGACTAGATACTCCTTAGAACTATATCGCGCCGAAAATTACGGCATACCAGTATCTACCTCACATCGTAACGTATTGTTATGTCGTGTTACGTTATCTAGTGTCATGTTATGCTTAATATTAAAAGACAAATTAATCATTGCAGCCATGAATCCCAGAAATAATGTAATTTATATTACGTAAGACAACATTAGTGAGTGATTCTAGATTGTACGAGAGTTGTTACACATTATTTGCAAGTGCCACTGGCAATCAGAAACTGTCAAGGTTTGCTCAAACATATATAGATTTCCATATGTCGTGGTCATATTCAGGAAATAATTACGTGTATACTATATATATATATATGTATCTACAACTGTTTATATCAAGCATTACATCAAATACTCAGATAATTTCTGAGCAACCATCTAATTGAATGTAACACCTTCCACCTTGGGTATTGTGTCCGGGTGTCACTGATGGAGTTCAATAAATAATTAACTAATAACCGCGCGTGGTATTGCAACATTCAAGATAAACACGCCAGCCTGCCCTTGGTGATCAAAAATGTAGGTCATACAATGGTTCTTAAAACGTATACAGAGAAGCAACAATACACTGCTGTAATGCTACATAGGCAATTGTGTCATATATAAAAACATATGCCTGTATTCACATATGATTCTAATATAAACGGAGTCACAATTAGTTTTAATATAAATCGTCATATGTGAATACATTCAAAAAGTTACTTTTTTTAAACAGAAACATTTTCGTATAATTTCATAAACATTTATATGATTTTCATACGATAATTGTATTATTTTTATACATAATATGTTTATATAAGATATTTGTACTGCTCCTGTTATGTAAGTACCATACACTAGCTATGAATCATATGATACTTATCTAAAGCAAAATTGGTAGTGTATACATGTACATTCATGTACGTGAAGTAAGCGGCCAAGTCGAGTAACAGCAGTAGCACGCATGTACTGTTTTGCAATCATGTACGTGAAGTAAGCATCAGTGACCAGTAGCAGCAACGACACTGCTGCTTTGCTATATATTCATGTACTTGAAGTAAGCGGCAGTGTCCAGTAACACCAGCGACACTGCTGTTCTGCTACACGTATATATTCATATACGTGAAGTAAGTGGCAGTGTCCAGTAACACCAGCGACACTGCTGTTCTGCTACACGTATATATTCATATACGTGAAGTAAGTGGCAGTGTCCAGTAACACCAGCGACACTGCTGTTCTGCTACACGTATATATTCATATTCGTGAAGTAAGTGGCAGTGTACAACAACACCAGCGGCACTACACCAGCGGCACTGCTTCCCTGCTATACAATCATGTACGTGAAGTAAGCGGCAGTGTCCAGTAATGCCAGCGGCCCTGCTTCCCTGCTATACAATCATGTACGTGAAGTAAGCGGCAGTGTCCAGTAATGCCAGCAGCCCTGCTGCCCTGCTATACAATCATGTACGTGAAGTAAGCGGCAGTGTCCAGTAACACCAGCGGCACTGCTGCCCTGCTATACAATCATGTACGTGAAGTAAGTGGCAGTGTCCAGTAATGCCAGCGGCACTGCTGCCCTGCTATACAATCATGTACGTGAAGTAAGCGGCAGTGTCCAGTAACACCAGCGGCACTGCTGCCCTGCTATACAATCATGTACGTGAAGTAAGCGGCAGTGTCCAGTAACACCAGCGGCACTGCTTCCCTGCTATCATGTACGTGAAGTAAGCGGCAGTGTCCAGTAACACCAGCGGCACTGCTGCCCTGCTATACATTCATGTACGTGAAGTAAGCGGCAGCGTCCAGTAACACCAGCGGCACTGCTGCCCTGCTATACAATCATGTACGTGAAGTAAGCGGCAGTGTCCACTGCTGACCTATTATACAATCATGCACGTGAAGTAAGCGGCAGTGTCCAGTAACACCAGCGGCCCTGCTGCCCTGCTATACAATCATTGTTCACCAAGCTTTAGTTACCGTGTTTTTTTCACGAATCCTAACTACAGCCTCACTGATGAATCGACGCATTGCCTGGAAAAGAAGACCGATATTTTAACAGGTGTTTCTTCTTTTCTAGTGCGGATACAAATATGGTAATGTCATTTAGAAATTTCAAATAATTTCTTCGATACATTGTTTAAGTTATATATTGTTTATGTAGCTATTTCATCTATTGTTCCATCGTTTTGCTGTGCGGTCTATAAATAGATCAGTCATTATCATCACGTGATCATCACGTGATCTTGCATAAAATATACAACAATATATTCATACGGCGTATTGATCTCCCTCCTAGGATAGTTTATTGAGATTTGTAACCAGTTAATTTTATAATTTATTCTCTTGCAACACCATCAAACGCGTATCTTCCATCTTTCTTGGATTTATATATTTAAGAACTATACATATATGTTGTGACATGGCCTTTATAATCTTCATATAATATTTATAAGCAACTATCCTTTGTAATTCCTTCTCCAATTGCGCGCGAAATTTCATCTGGTACCCTACTGGTACACATCGCCTGTCTATACCTCGATAACATGGACGGTAACCATTCCCGCGCGTTTCTTTGAGAGGAGGTCATTACATTCTGAACAATGTAATCGTAAATATATGCGGTCTTTGATCATAAAACATGTGTGTGACAGAACAGAAGAAACGCCGCCAGACTGTACCGAAATTGAATCCCATTAGATGAAATTGCGTAGCTTTGACAGAATGGCGGGGAATTTTGTATCGAAGTTCGTCTCAAATAGCTGAGGTCTTCCTCCACCAATTAAACTGGCCGCCATACATAAACTAATTGATCTGTTGATAAACCGGTTTGATGAATCCGTTTCGGTAAATCCGTACGTTATAATCAAATGCTAAAACTGAAAATAGATTTTAGGATTACTGTAGTTCTGTATAGCATTGCTTTGTTGATATTATAAATGAATCTGAATGAATAAGACAATTAGTGATATAAAGAAAAAAACAAAACATAAGCTACACAATCTGTATTAGACCAAAAAAGAGGTGTATTTCCCCTAGCAGCTCTAAATAAAATAGGTTAGGTGGGTAGGGATTTTTTTTTTTGCTTAAAAAAGTTTAGGGTCGGTCGGCCGAGGGGAAACACACCTATTTTTTTGGCTTTATCTCAATAATCTGAGGCCTATAAAAATGTTTGCTTCTACTTTTGTGACCCATAGGGATCTGTACAATAAACATTTCTATGTGTTTACTCAATTTATTAGCTTTCGGCCAAAGGTCAGAATGTACATTTACCACTAAACCACTACATTATTGCTCAATCCAATGTATTTAAGGAATACATTTTATATTTTAAATTCATGGCACTGAATAACATCAGGTCACGTCAAAGTAAGTGAATCGAGAAGGGATTGTTAACTTTGCTCGCGACCAGTCCCATGAATGTTAAAAAAATAAAATGTATTACTTATATTTTATTTATATTATTATTGTACTCAATCAATACCCATATGTCCCGTTTCTCAACCATTTTCTTCTCTAAATTGATAATAATGCAGAATAACACCTATATTTATCACGACAAATGGGACAGCGTAACCGTTTAGCCTCGCCTTCCTAACCTTTTATGGTATAGCCACGTCAAACGTCAGTTTTATTTTCTTGAAACGTCATAGTTTTAACTGCGCGTGAAGCAATTAAAATGTGATTAATGGTCAAATGGATGTTTCTAGTTTTGTATGTGTTATACAAGTACTTACATTAGAAATGTAAATATAAATGAATGAAATGATGTCATCATGAACAAAATAATAATTAGAGTAAACACACGGAAATATTTACTAGTCATTAATATTTTGTGAGTGTATTTTTAATGTGGTTTGTTGTTTAACCCTAGTTAGCAAGTTAATATAAATTACATGGTAAATAAAAATAAATTGTGAATGCCTGGTCTTTATGAATATTTTAACCCTTGGGTAAATTTTAATATTAAAAGCCTTAATATGTCTTGAAATCATTGAATTAAAATCTGTCCTTCAAAGCCTGCAAATGGCAAAACATTATCTGTGACACAAGAACAGCTTTTGATTAGTAATACCGGATTGTCAGGTTTATTAAGTTTATTTACTATTGAATGTTTTATTTTTTTAATGAAATAACAGTTAATGCATGGACAATTCAATACACACCTTGTTCCAAGGTCCAGCCAAGGTTTTGTTTAGCCATCCAAAGTTTGAGGACAAAAATAAATTAATAAAAAAAAATCCCTACCCTACCTAATTTTTATGAAAATGTTACCCGAAACAAACACTTTTTTAGGCCTGATCTGTTGTCATTCGTAGCATCATTGGCCGAAGTGTTCCGAATGATCCGTCTTGAATCTGCACGAATCCATCCCGAGAGCAGGATTCCCGGTTTCTCAAATCTTGTTCGAGATTTATCAAAACTGTTGTAAGGAAACAGTATGGATTTTGAATCCAGTTCCGGTTTCATTTCATTGTAATCAAACACGACATTATTCTAAGACGCAATTTCATCATAGTTCACCATGCTCTCAGTACCTTCGGTACTTTGATATAGGAATGGGTTTCTATATTATATATGTTACTTCAACATTTGACAATGGCGAAGTATTTCAATTGCGCACGTCTCAATCCTTTAATCTAGCTACTCATAATGGAAAAATACCAGAAGTACCATCCCATCTCATTTCATATAGCGGATGGCCGTTGAAAGAAAATGGCATAAGGCCTTCATTATCTACATAAAAGAGTATAAAAGGATCAATAATACCGTACTAAATTACGCCGTTGTAAGCTGAAAACAGATATATACAGAGTATAAGATTGTCATAAAAGAGTATGAGAGTGGACCTTTGAAAAAGATACGAAATATTGCAGTCTCGGTTTGATTGAGACCGTTCATGAACGATAGTGAAATATGCTTGCTACCGTTCACGCTCCCTAGCCCCGGGTTGAGCAGAACTCAATATTCATAAAAACATAGTACTGAATTTTAACCATCCCGAAGAATGCATGCATATGGCGGTAGTCATGCTATATTTACTGCATAGATATATTTATGCATAGACATAGATATATTTACTTTATTTACAAAGTTCAATTTAATAAAAGGTTAAAGGGACACTGTGAATAATTAAAGCATATATTGAGCATAATAATCAAATAACTGTCTGCTTCTATTTAGTGAATGTATACATGAAAACATGAGCATACCAATGTAAACCTGTAGAAATAAATTCGTGAATTTAAAAAAATGTTTTATTTATGTTTTTTAAATATCGCTGGGAACACAACATTTATATTTCTTTTGTTCACATGACATCCATTAGCGCATTAGGTTTTGATCATTACGTAAGACAACTTTGAGCGATTCTAGATTGCACGAGGGTTGTTACAAATTATTTGCAAGTGCCACTGGCAATCAGAAACTGTCAAGGTTTGGTCAAACATATATAGATTTCCATATGTAGTGGTCATATTCAGGAAATAATTACGTGTATACTACACTCAAGAGATATGAAAACGCAACACGGGAATTTCTGCTATATATTGTATGTACAATATGCTGCAATAAGCTGCTTTTAATCGAAAGGTACATGACTACGTAAGACTTGTCCTTTTGGAAAAAATACTAAAACAACAAATAATACAGCAAATAGTATTCCTTCAAAGGTTCATTATTAACAGAGTACGCGTTTGGCGCCATCATGTGAGCAAACTTAGGATGCAACATTTTGCAAACTATTTACGTTAAATACAATACTGGACTAGCTCAGTTTTTCAAAGAGCAATTTCAACATTTATGAAGTTCTTGTTACAAGATGTAGTGTGATTAAAACGTCTACAACATCACAGTTGTCTCCTTTCTCTAATTAACTGCAACTTATTTTTTACAAAACATCTTGGGATTTCTTTGGAATATTATGTGCAATTAAGTGTGCAGTATATACAATATATAGCGGAAATATCCGTGTTGCGTTTTCATATCTCTTGAGTGTATATATATATATTTATCTACAACTGTTTATATCAAGTATTACATCAAATACTCAGATAATTAGCACCCATCTAATTGAATGTAACACCTTCTAGCTTGGGTATTGTGTCCGGGTGTCACTGATGGAGTTTCAATAAATAATTAACTAATTACCGCGCGTGGTATTGCAACATTCAAGGTCAAAATGTAGGTCAT
Source organism: Cyrtodaria siliqua (assembly GCA_037043455.1). NCBI lineage: Eukaryota > Metazoa > Mollusca > Bivalvia > Adapedonta > Hiatellidae > Cyrtodaria > Cyrtodaria siliqua. Next base: position 53,308 of record JAWPHD010005674.1, on the reverse strand, counting down.
ACAATGGTTTTTAAAACGTATACAGAGAAGCAAAAATACACTGCTGTACTGCTACATAGGCAATTGTGTCATATATAAAAACATACGCATGTATTCGCATATGATTCTAATATAAATGGGGTCACAATTAGTTCTAATATAAATCGTCATATGAGAATACATTCAAAAAGTTACTTTTTTTTAAACAGAAACATTTTCGTATAATTTCATAAACATTTATATGATTTTCATACAATAATTGTAATATTTTTATACATAATATGTTTATATAAGATGCAAGTACTGCTCCTGTTACATAAATACCATACACTAGGTAGGAATCATATGATACTTATTTGAAGCAAAATTGGTACATTCATGTACGTGAATGTACGTGAATGTACATGAAGTAAGCGGCACGCATGTACTGTTTTACAATCACGTACGTGAAGTAAGCATCAGTGACCAGTAGCAGCAACAACACTGCTGCTCTGCTATACGTATATTTTCATATGCGTGAAGTAAGTGGCAGTGTACAGTAACTCCAGCGGCACTACACCAGAGACAATGCTGCCCTGCTATACAGGTTTACCACCACCAATGACATGTAAACCTCCGAGGTGTAGTCGAATGTATTTCCTATAACAAATAGTAATCCCTCCTTTTTCGATGAAAATGGGCGTTATAAGTAGAGGAAAACTGCCCATTTCTATTCGATTTTGTGGTTATGTGTATAAGAAGCGTATTAATAGGTTTTACTGGATCACTGATGAACATTTTCGAAATTTCGACTCTATGCTTACACTTTGTGAGCAATGAAAACAGTCGATCAATAAAAACAGCTGTACCCTTGACTGTTTAGTAAACAAACAAGAACTTTCTTACATGTCTTGTGACCCCACGTTTTCTGGTGATTTTTCAAGTGGAAAAATAGTTTTCTATATGAACATTACACTGCTGCATTATCCATACTTGAGTTGAATTTGCAGCAAATCATTAATATGTGACACTTTAACATTGGTGTCTATGGGGAAAATATTTAGTGCTTTCATACCTACAATCATGTAAGTGAAATAAGCGGCAGTGTCCAGTAACACCAGCGGCACTGATGCCCTGCTATACAATCGTGTACTTGAAGTAAGCAGCTATACAATCATGTACGTGAAGTAAGCGGCAGTATCAGTAACACCAGCGGCACTGTTGCCCTGCTATACAATCGTGTACGTGAAGTAAGCGGCAGTGTCAGTAACACCAGCGGCACTGTTGCCCTGCTATATAATCATGTACGTGAAGTAAACGGCAGTGTCCAGTAACACCAGCGGCACTGCTGCCCTGTTATACAATCATGTACGTGAAGTAAACGGCAGTGTCCAGTAACACCAGCGGCTCTGCTGCCCTGTTATATAATCATGTACGTGAAGTAAGCGGTAGTGTCCAGTAATACCAGCGGCTCTGCTGCCCTGCTATACAATCATGTACGTGAAGTAAACGGCAGTGTCCAGTAACACCAGCGGCTCTGCTGCCCTGTTATACAATCATGTACGTGAAGTAAACGGCAGTGTCCAGTAACACCAGCGGCTCTGCTGCCCTGTTATACAATCATGTACGTGAAGTAAGCGGCAGTGTCCAGTAACACCAGCGGCTCTGCTGCCCTGCTATACAATCATGTACGTGAAGTAAACGGCAGTGTCCAGTAACACCAGCGGCTCTGCTGCCCTGTTATGCAATCATGTACCTGAAGTAAGCGGTAGTGTGCAGTAACACCACCGGCTCTGTTGCCCTGCTATACAATTATGTACGTGAAGTAAGCGGTAGTGTCCAGTAACACCAGCGGCACTGCTGCCCTGCTATACAATTATGTACGTGAAGTAAACGGCAGTGTCCAGTAACACCAGCGGCTCTGCTGTCCTGCTATACAATTATGTACGTGAAGTAAACGGCAGTGTCCAGTAACACCAGCGGCACTGTTGCCCTGCCAACAATCATGTACGTGAAGTAAGCGGCAGTGTCCAGTAACACCAGCGGCACTGCTGCCCTGCTATACAATCATGTACGTGAAGTAAGTGGCAGTGTACACCAGCGGCACTGCTGCTCTGCTATACAATCATGTACGTGAAGTAAGCGGCAGTGTCCAGTAACACCAGCGGCTCTGCTGCCCTGTTATACAATCATGTACGTGAAGTAAGCGGCAGTGTCCAGTAACACCAGCGGCTCTGCTGCCCTGCTATACAATCATGTACGTGAAGTAAGCGGTAGTGTCCAGTAACACCACCGGCTCTGCTGCCCTGCTATACAGTCATGTACGTGAAGTAAGCGGTAGTGTCTAGTAACACCAGCGGCACTGCTGCCCTGCTATACAATTATGTACGTGAAGTAAGCGGTAGTGTCCAGTAACACCAGCGGCACTGCTGCTCTGCTATACAATTATGTACGTGAAGTAAACGGCAGTGTCCAGTAACACCAGCGGCTCTGCTGTCCTGCTATACAATTATGTACGTGAAGTTAACGGCAGTGTCCAGTAACACCAGCGGCACTGCTGCCCTGCTATACAATCATGTACGTGAAGTAAGTGGCAGTGTACACCAGCGGCACTGCTGCTCTGCTATACAATCATGTACGTGAAGTAAGCGGCAGTGTCCAGTAACACCAGCGGCTCTGCTGCCCTGTTATACAATCATGTACGTGAAGTAAGCGGCAGTGTCCAGTAACACCAGCGGCTCTGCTGCCCTGCTATACAATCATGTACGTGAAGTAAGCGGTAGTGTCCAGTAACACCACCGGCTCTGCTGCCCTGCTATACAGTCATGTACGTGAAGTAAGCGGTAGTGTCTAGTAACACCAGCGGCACTGCTGCCCTGCTATACAATTATGTACGTGAAGTAAACGGCAGTGTCCAGTAACACCAGCGGCTCTGCTGTCCTGCTATACAATTATGTACGTGAAGTAAACGGCAGTGTCCAGTAACACCAGCGGCACTGTTGCCCTGCTATACAATCATGTACGTGAAGTAAGCGGCAGTGTCCAGTAACACCAGCGGCACTGCTGCCCTGCTATACAATCATGTACGTGAAGTTAGCGGCAGTGTACACCAGCGGCACTACTGCTCTGCTATACAATCATGTACGTGAAGTAAGCGGCAGTGTCAGTAACACCAGCGGCACTGTTGCCCTGCTATATAATCATGTACGTAAAGTAAACGGCAGTGTCCAGTAACACCAGCGGCACTGCTGCCTTGCTATACAATCATGTACGTGAAGTAAGCAGCTATATGATCATGTACGTGAAGTAAGCGGTAGTGTCCAGTAACACCAGCGGCACCGCTGCCCTGCTATACAATTATGTACGTGAAGTAAGCGGCAGTGTCCAGTAACACCAGCGGCTCTGCTGCCCTGCTATACAATCATGTACGTAAAGTAAGCGGTAGTGTCCACTGCTGCCCTGCTGTACAATCATGCACGTGAAGTAACGGCTGTGTCCAGTAACACCAGCGACACTGCTGCACTGCTATATATTTATGTACGTGAAGTAGTGTCCACTAACAGCAACGACCCTGCACTGAAATGCACATATGTGAAGACAACCATGTGCAAAGTGAGACGTTGCTACAGTGCTATAACTCACTGGACCCGTATTCAATAAAGCAACTTAAATAGAACATATTACTTAAAGGGACACACGGCAATCTTGAGTTTTATTCAAGCATTAAAATATTCTCCTCAATTTACTTATCCTGCGTAATTTTGACTTTAAAACTGCTTGCATATAATTAAATAAAAAAATTGAGATTTCAACTTTCTTCACTATTTTACCAAATTTTTAGATATATTACTGGTGCAATATTATAAAAAGTTAGTAATATGCAAAAAACTATTCTAACAATTAATGTTAATGATTGAACACACGCAAGTTAATAGGAAAACTAACGGGACGCCGTGAGTTTTTAAAAAATCAAGATTGCCGTGTGTCCCTTTAGGTCAACATTTAGGATTTTTTACATATTTTCAAATATACTTATTAACCTCTCACTGGCATTACAGAGCACCTATTTTTAAGATAAGTATTTAGCTGTGGGTTTTATTAATCCATAATTTTATTAACATATAAAGAAGATATCTTAATACCATAGAAAAATATATTTACAAAATTGATAAAACAGCAGTACGTTTACATATATCTGATACCAAATTACCTTATACTGATTTTAAAAGTTGTATTAACACATATATTCGTAACTCTTGGCAAGCCACTTGGGATTTGTCAGTTAACAATAAACTCCATTCAATTAAACCGTTACTCGGAGAATGGCGTTCTTCTAGTAGACCCATTCGTCGACAGGAAGTTGTCCTAGCCCGGTGCAGAATAGGGCATACACGTTATACTCATTCATATTTATTACAAGGTGAGCAATTACCAGAATGTATACCCTGCTTTGCACCGTTAACGGTCAAACACATATTGCTGGAATGTGTAGACTTTGATCCTATGCGTCAAAGGTACTACAATGTTAATACTATGACCGAGTTATTTAATACTATAGATTTTAGTCTAGTTTTAGATTTCCTGAAGGAAGTCAGACTATATAAATCATTATAATATGTTCTTGTATATATTTACTTTTTTATATACCCGTTTTCGGGCATTTGTTGATTTACATATATAGTTCATATTACTACCATTTCATCCCTTATTTTTTAATAGTTTTATCTTGATATATTTACATTAATTTTTAATTAATCCTTCATTTCTTCATCTTTCGTCAGTTTTTTGCGCACAATATGACCTATTTATGTGTCGACGTGCCGTAAAACACCGTTCATTCATTCATTACATTTTGACTTAAGATATTGCTAAGAAGCTTTGTGAATACGGACCCTATTTCTTTTGTCATACAGTTTTATTGGAATGGGTTTCTATATTATATATGTTACTTCAACATTTGACAATGGCGAAGTATTTCAATTGCGCACGTCTCAATCCTTTAATCTAGCTACTCATAATGGAAAAATACCAGAAGTACCATCCCATCTCATTTCATAACAATAGTGGATGACCTTTGAAAGAAAATGGCATAAGGCCTTCATTATCTACATAAAAGAGTATGAAAGGATCAATAATACCGTACTAAATTACGCCGTTGTAAGCTGAACACAGATATATACAGAGTATAAGATTGTCATAAAAGAGAATGAGAGTGGACCTTTGAAAACGGCCCAACACGATAGATAAGAAATATTGGAGTCTCGGTTTGATTGAGACTGTTCATGAACGGTAGTGCATGCATATGGCGGTGGTCATGCTATATTTACTGCATAGATATATTTATGCATAGACATAGATATGTATTTTCTCACCCTTATATATATATACATATATATATATATATATATATATATATATAAGGGTGAGAAAATACATACATCTACAAAATACCTTTCAAAAAGCACTGGATCCCCGAGGGGATACGAAAATGTTGGAACAAATTAATAGATGGGGAAAAAAACATTATATTTTTATTTAAACTGCCGTGTATTTTAGTGTTTTTTTGTTTCGTATTTGTTATTTTCGTGTTTGTGTACCCCTGATGAAGGCGTAAAGCCGAAAGCGCTTGGGATATATATATATATATATATATATACAACAAATACTAAAAAGAGGATCCCTTGGAAGAAACAAACACAAACAATAGAGAAAAGTAAAAGTAGCGGACTCATTTTTATTGAGTCTGATCATGAGAGGTAATATACGGTGCAACACCTCTCACGGCCTTTGGAATAGGCCAAAGGACCAGTAAGTAATAATACTATTGATTTGTAGTTGTTGGAGGAGTTGTATAAATACAAGACAATACGTAAAACAGAATACCATGTGGTTAGCTTCTCTCTATAATCTTCGTATTGGGAAACATTTGATTTTCTTATAAGGTATAGCGTTGTCAACTATCCGAAATTTACAATTATTAATGATGGCGTTCATTGACATATTGACAAGGATTTATCAATGACACTTAGTGTTACTGGGCAGTCCTCAGTTTCGCATGAATGTCCATGTAAATCAGAAAGAAAACAACTAAGCATCTTTTAGTCCAATGAATGGTATTAGAAATAATTATAAAGTGCATGTTTGCTGTTTTTGTCAGTTTTGAGTACCTATACGTTTATTTTTTGATATAGTGGAATATGTCTTCTATGGGTTTTTTAGGCTATAAATAGAAAAATACGAAACTATTAAAAACTAGCATAATTGGCTGATTTTCACGAACGGGTCATCAATTTGGAAAAACTTCTTAAAAAGCCGATGAAGGTATGTACAATTTAGCATTTTTTCTAATATACAAGAGCATGGTGAGTGCAGTAATGTCCCTGATATGCTGAAGAAATCTTTTTTATTGTTATTTATTGACATGGGTAATGTTAAAGAAATGAGTCAGAAATTGTAATGAAAATGCTTGTTGGTACTTTTATTTGGTATGACAAGATGGGTAATTTAATGGTCTTCAAAGAAATGTATGATCCAATGATGGTGTCATGTTTTTTTTCTGTTGAGAATTGGACATTAAACTGTGGAGTGCCCTCTAAGATTTAAGTAGAAATTATTAACACATTAAATACAATGGGTGGTGTTTTTAAGAAACCACATTAAGCAACAATTAAATAAATCGACTTAAAAATCTGTCTAACATGGTGAGATACAGGCCTCAAATCAAAATGGTCGCCAGAGAAAGATCGTTCACAAATGCCGTTTGGAAAGGTTTCCATTTTATAGATACATTGTTTTACGGATCTGTTTCAAACTCAGTTGTTTTCTTGCAAGAACACAAACCCTCCCTTAACTTATATTTCAAGATCAACGCGTTCATATTTAACATGGTCGCCAGTATAAATACTTCTAAAAGTGTCGCTCTGAAAGGTTTGCAGACATTTTTTGAGTTCGAATTCGAATGTTAACATCCAAGATACACCGCTGGGAAATATGATGACAGTTCTGACAGACATTTGCAGTCACTATGTATAATGTTCAAATTTAAATTTTGCTCAGAACTTCAAATACCCAAGAGTGTTACCAAATCAACGTGTCATTATCAAGAAGTTAAATACAGCAAAAAGCATTTGCTAAAAGGTTTATGTACATTGTTGATTACACCTTTGTTAAACATTTCTGTCCACAATTCATTTTAACTCCAGCTATTGTTGCGTAATTCCAGACGCAATTAGTACCATATAATACTCAAAGTTTGGTAAGCACCAAACTTTTCTCGCCTTATTTCTGAACCCAGATATTTCTGAACCCAGATGAAGGATATTTATGGTTTCTTTTATGTGGTTTAAGTATAGATATGTAGAGTAAAGACTGATAAAATGCAATAAATAGCAAAACAAATTAATTGTTGAGATTTATGCTGTGGGTAAAACCAGCCACCGTAAAATGTCGAATTGAACTCTTGCTGCTTAGCCTTATATATATATATATATATATATATACAGATAGGGAAAAACCATTTATACAAGGCTAACATGGTGAGATGTATAAATGTAGCACTGTATAAATGTTTTTTTCCCCATCTATTAATTTATTCAAACATTTTCGTATCCCCTCGGGGATCCAGTGCTTTTTGAAAGGTATTATATATATATATATATATATATATATATATATATATATTCAAATATATATAATACAAGTACTATCGGATGGCGTGGTTGTGTAAAGGTAAGCATACTTGCCCGGAAAGCAAGGGGTCCGTGGTTCAATTCCCGGCTGCGGCCCGCCGTTTGTTGAAATTACAATTGTTTCCGAATATTTTCATAATTGAGTGTCCTTGTTAGACGCAATAGAGTACTTGTATAAAATAATAAACGTTGTATGTAGTCGTCTATCTGTGAAAATCCAACGCTGCCAGCAATTCAGTAGGTTTAAAGAGCTATGTCATAATTGTCATTCAACTATCGGATGGCGTGGTGGTGTAATGGTAAGCATACTTGCCCGGAAAGCAAGGGGTCCGTGGTTCGCCGATTTTTGAAATTACAATTTTTCCGAATAGTTTTTATATATATATATATATATATTGTTTTAAAATGTATATTTTATATGTAAAATAAGCATATGCTATAACATCTTTTATAATTTTGCATAGAATGGTGTTGACATATTTAATCCATTATTTAGCTTTTATTGTTAATGATTTTAAAACATGTTTGTAAACGATGTGATGTAAATAAACATGAACAGTCAATAACTAGATCAATGAATAAGTTGAGACACATAGACCCCATAAGAAGTTGCTTCGGGAACATCCCCATCTAAATGAGGATAATTAACAATATCAAAATTAAAGTCATCTCTCTTGTCATATATTTTGCTACTTTTTTCACCATTTTCAATAGAGAGATGTAAATCGAGAAAATAAGCATTAGTATCAGAAATATTACCTTTTTTTAAGTTGAAGTCTTTTGGGTTATATATTATTAACCATAGAAGAAAAGAAAGGGTTGTCAGTGTTCAATATGTCATACAGATACCGAGATGTGTCATTATAGCCTTCAATAACTGCCTGGGTCTCTGGTGAAAGACTCAGCATGAACTCTCTTTCATAGCAATATAAAAACAAACAAATCTGCGACAAGGGGTACACAGTTTTTACCCATAGGGATACCAATAATTTGCCTATAAACGGTAGTTCCAAGTCATGAAGAGTTTATGTTTGCATAACATTATTATGTGAGGACAAGAGTTAAATTCCAGTGCTTGCATAACGTTAACATGTTTAGACAAGCCATGAACAGTCATCTATTGCATAACATTAACATGCATAGACAAGCCACGGACAGTCTATTAGATGTCATTGACATTCATATGTTTCGAAAAGCCACGAACAGACAATGGCTGTTACACCAGGTTCTATGGTACATCAAACCTCACTCTTGACCCTATTGTCATCCTATAAAACGAGTGTAAATAAAGAGATCCATGCCAGGCTATATCCTCCTTTAACAATCCAGGCAGCATTAATAGACAATATAGGTAGATCACAAACTGATCATTTGTATACGAATGTAAAAACAAAAGCCTCGAAAGCCACAAAGCATGAACTCAGTGACTTGGCAGAATCCAGAGCAACACGATAATAAACCATTTAGGGCATGAATAGTCAGTGATTGTAAAACAATATTATGTGAAGACACAAATAAAATTCTAGTGCTTGCATAACGTTAACATGTTTAGACAAAACATGCACACTCATCTATTGCATACCATTAATATGCATAGACAAGCCAGGAAAGTCAATGATTGCATATAATTAATACGTTTATACAAGTCAGGAAGAGCCAAGTATTGTATAACATTAATGCATTTAGGCCATCCAGGAAGAGTCAGTAATTGTATAACATTAATATGTATAGACAATCCAGGAAGAGTCAATGATTGTATAACAGTAATATGTATAGACAATCCAGGAAGAGTCAATTATTGTATAACAGTAATATGTTTAGGCCATCCAGGAAGAGTAAATATTTGTGTAACAGTAATTTGTATAGATAAGCCATGAAAAGTTCATGACTGCGTAACATTAATACGCATGAACAGTCAATGACTGACTGCATATTTAATAGACCTTTCTAACTTAAACTGAAAGTGAATCGTAAACATAAACAGAATCCGTAATTCAATGAAATCTGGGGGACTTTCTCAAAGACAATTTTCAATAAAATGAATACGAAAATAATCACAAGGGTTTTTATATATTTCTAACTGTTCTGTTCTGTTTTATGAACGAAGCACACATGTTAACAACATTTGGTACAAACGCATTGTGTGGCCCCAAATATAACCTATATATGTATATTGTTTAATCTCTGCTTTAGCATGTTCCAATATTGAATCCGACGGTTAAGTTTCCGTCATTTCTTTTTCTGTCAGTTGTCTGTTATGCGGAATAAGAGGACATGTTTTCTGGGGCTTGCTGAGATCAATTTTGTCCTCAAGCAAAGCACATTCATTAGGGAATATTGAAAGTTGTCCACCATCAAGCTTAGTCATCAAGTTAAATTGCTGGGCGTCATTGAGATAATCCAGGAAGCCTGATTCCACGGGGCACACTTTACCTTCACAGTCAACAGCTATTTGCACGTGTAGTGCATGAAAATGGCGATGTCCTGAGTTATTGTTGGGACTCCTACGTTAATTCTAATGGAACGTCCCGGCAATGGCACCGACAGCAAGAAAACGTGTTCTCTTTTGCAAACCACTCCTCTGCTACTGACCATCTGATATAATGTCCAGTCTTTGCTAAACACTCGCGAATTTCAACATGAACTATTTCTGTTCTCACATTGAACAGAGTTGCCAACATTGCAAATGAAGGATAACACCTGATCAAAATCATAAAGAGAAAAACTGTTTATATTCGTCAATGTGTTATCACTGAAATATCCCTGACAATGAACATGATGAAGGTGGAAAATAATTCATAGTTTGAGATGTCTCACCAGTTAGGTTTTTAATTATGTCAGATACTTTTAACGAACCTTGAACAAAAATACACTTGAACTCGGATTTCACAGGTTTTGCTGACACTAGTGGTGTATAAGAGGTGTTGATATTGTATAATGGTAGGGATTTCCAATGACAATTAACATTAATGTTTCTGTACATTTCAATATATACTTTTTATAGCATATTCGTATGATTGCAATGTTGTTTTAAAATACAAGGATACATAAATGATTAAAACTCTTCAACTTCGTTATATATCAATGTCTATCTTGAAAGAATTTATCCGCAACTGATATTTTGAAATTGCAGGCAATTGTGAAAACTTCTGACGAAGCGGAAACCTGTATCGATGTAATTACCTTTTTTACGACTGCATACATACGAGTAAAGTTCGATGATGGATATATTTGGATTTTACTGTCCCTGGACATATTGGCAGTATTTAATTGTTAAAGCTGGCGGTGAAACGATGCATGATTATCACAGTCGGAGTACGATGAAAGCAGGTCGTTTACGAACTCTTCTTCAGGGGCTTTGAACTCACGACCAATTGATAAAGAAGCGCCAGGCCATTGCTTGGTTCGAAAAACGTTCAACAAATCTGCAGCCCTCCATGACCGAGTTGTCTAAGAACTTAATATGTTGTAAACAATTGCCTCTCACGAAGCAGGTTTTAGTCCAAAGATGTCAGTTACTTACGAATTGTCTCTGCTGGTTATATTCAGTTGTAGAAGTGTCCCTTTAAATGAAACTATTAGAATCAGAAGATCTTCCGTCATTCATATAAATGTTTCGTCGTGTGATCATTTGCCTCTCATCGCAAGTAATCATTCTAGGAAAGTATTCATTATTTTGAAAATTATCTTTGAAAAAGTCCCCCAGCTTTCATTGATTTATGTTTACGTTTCAGGGCCTAATATGAGTAAATATAGACAAACCATGCACGATTGATGATTGGATAAAAGTATATGTACAGGAAAGTCAAGAACAGTCAATGGCTGGATAACATTAATTGTTATGCATATAACAATACTAATATAATTTAAAAGTAAAAGTAGATAAAAAGGTTGAACGACATTCACAGAACGCCTGCATGCAAGTATACGTACTCAACAGAAGAAAGAACCCAGGATAAGAAACACAATATACATCACCACAAACAGCAAATGGTTGACAGTCATGAACAGTAAATGATAACATTTCATAATTATGTAAACATACAAATACATTATCAATGCTTGCATTCATATTATATTTAAAGATTCGAATTACATTTAATGATTGGATAACATTCATATGTAAAGAAACGAATTACATGTCAATTTTTGTATAAGATTAATTTCGTCGAGGTTATTAGTCTTCTAAACTCTTTTTGTGAGTATTGCATTACAAATACACACAAACGCAGCGAACAATATATTGACGACACTCGCGCAGGCGCAAACACGCGCGTTTGAATATATATGTTACAAACATTAATACATACTTATCCTTAACCCTTAACCCGCTAAATATTTATAATGGACTGTTCTTTCTTTGAATTAATACCGTTCCATTTATGTGACAAAGGGGTGTTTTAGGGGAAATGGTTGAGGCTGACCTGGGTTTACAATGGTTGCAAAAGCTATTATAGCCGTGCTTAGTGGGTTACGGGCTAATTGTATTATGCAACTACGAGGGGGAGAATACCGTATACTTTCAAATGCAATCGCTGTTTTCAATTTAAAACTGTTTAATTAGGAACATAGTGTTTAAAAACCGTCAATAATGATTGTCTTCCGAACAAATTTAGCTTATTATGGTAAAAAAATTCCTATGTTTTGTAGATAATGACAATGAAAATAATTTTTATATTTCGTGAATAATGACAATGAAAATGTTTTTCTATGTTTCGTGGATACTTACAATGAAAAGATTTTCATGTTTCGTGGATAATGACAATGAAAATATTTTCCTATGTTTCGTGGATACTTACAATGAAAGTATTTTTCTATGTTTCGTGGATAATGACAATGAAAATATTTTCATATGTTCGTGGATAATGACAATGAAAATATTTTCCTATGTTTCGTGGATACTTACAATGAAAGTATTTTCATATGTTTCGTGGATAATTACAATGAAAGTATTTTCATATGTTTCTTGGATAGTTACAATGAAATTATTTTCATATGTTTCGTGGATAATGACAATGAAAGTATTTTCATATGTTTCTTGGATAGTTACAATGCAAATATTTTCATTTGTTTCCTGGATAATTACAATGCAAATATTTTTATAAGTTTCGTGGATAATTACAATGCAAATATTTTCATATGTTTCGTGGATAATTACAATGAACGTATTTTCATATGTCTCATGTGGATAATGATAATGAATATGTTGACAAACATATGTATGCATATATATATATATATATATATATATTGCATACATAATGCTGATTGTTACGGATGGCGGGAGGTATACAATACTGGTTTTAACCAGGAAAAATGGGATTGTCTGCCTCTACCACGGAAAATGTTGACCATCATATATGGCCTTAAATGTGCTAAAAATGACGTAAAATACCATTCAAACAAAAAAGGCACAGGTAATGCTATGTTAATCTTATTTATTACATAACTGTCATAATTTACATTGAACTATGAATGACATAATTTTAGTATCACACAATTTTTTTTTATATCATCACTTGTGATGATATAACTTTGCCGGAACTACTTTTTTTAACATATTTGTTAAAAAACACACTGGTTTAAAGTTAAAATATTTTTAATTTCTTCTTTTACGTAAAGTTATATAATAAACAGTATAATTAACAGCATAAATTTGATACTGAATTAAATGTCACTCGAGGAAAAAAGTAGTAATTTGGTTATAAAAACTCGTACTTCGAACTCGTATTTTTAACCAAAGAGTTTTTTTAACCAAATTACCACTTTTTTTCCCTCGTGACATTAATTCTTTATCAAATTTATGCTGTTAATTATTCTCTAGATATGTGTGTGTAACGACACAGCTGTTGGTTGCCTGCTTTATATCTAATCTATTGATATGTAGCAGCATTAATAGTAATAAAAAGCGACTTACCTGTGCGGACATATCTCACAGCACATACATAAACCATGACAGAATAAACACAAATGAGAGATCACGTGGTATCGAAGGTTTTATCTGCTTCTGTCCAGCGACAACTTACTAATCAGGTTGAATCGAATCGATCGTAGAAAAACCCGGCAAAGTCTTTTCCATTCCAAATAATCACGTATCTATATTCGCAATGGTATACAGTCATGAGTGGTTGGTCTCAGATAGCTGTGCATTAGTTAAACAACAAATCAAATACGCCGACGTCCGTGTGGTATAGAGCTACTTATAGGGTACTTTGACATTCATATCAAATTTGGAGAAAACATAATAATTTATTCTTCTTTGCTGAATACGTACTCACATACATATACGTCAACTCGTAAATCATTTCACACACAATATGGATAACCCAATGACATTTAAACATAAAAGCACACTTCTACGCACAACTTTTCTTGGTAAGTGTCCAAACAGATGGCATAGCAATTTAAGAAATTCTCACGGTTTGTAATATGCAAGCGAGAATCCAATTAAAGGAAGATATGTATGAACTCTTGATACTCGTTACCGGCTTCAAAAGACTCATGAAAACATCTAATTAAACACGTAATAAAGTTGCTGTTTTCCGTCGTATAACCCAAGGAGATACGCATTTCAAATAAATGGAATAGCTGTAAAACTTTTCTAACAAGTTCATCCATTCTGTTCATATCTAATAAAGTCTCTATCGCGAAAAATGAAAACAACGTCATAGAATATTGTTTCCCAGTAAATGGTGCGCTCTACCTTACATTTCGTATGAAGCAGACCAGAATGTTCTTTTTATAGGAAGGCCTCGTTTGTTTACAAACAACCTTGTTTTGTGACCAATTTAGCAAATTAGTTTATTAGGTTTTGAAGTGTTTTATTAGGCGTAATCAGTTGTTAAAGCTGCAACATTACACAACTACCGTTATTGATTATTGACTAAATAGAAACTATATATCTTGACGGAATGCAAAAAGAAAAGAAAAAAAAGTACCACTTCGTGGGAACGAACTCGAAATAAACTAGCCCACACTAAAATTATACTTGTGGATAAGGAAAACGCTTACGACTGAGCAAAACGGGACAGTTAGGTGACATATACATATTGTAGTGAAAACCTAATGCTCTAACGGATATCACGTGAGCCACACACATGTAAATAAAGCGGTCCCACAATGTTTACAATTAATAAATAAAATCATATTTTTCTTCTAATTAACGAATTTATTACTTCATACTTATTTGGGTCTATGCTAATGTTTCCATGTAAATATTTCACTGAATAAAAGTCAGACAGTTATTTGGTTATGCTCATCTATGCTTAACGCATGGACAGTGTATTACACACCAAACAAGCATATTAAATAGTTCAGTAAAAATATGTATAACATATGTATCATGTAGTTATATATCAACATATTGCTATGGCTCAAGTAATCAACCGAATTTGATATAAAAATAAACTATTAGGAGCATGCAAAGAGTCAATTGGTCCACTATGGATTTAAGTTGATATAAAACATGCACATTTGTAAGGTCCAGCTGGGAAGGCATCGAAACTACATGCACATGTGTAAGGTCCAGCTGGGAAGGCATCGAAACTACATGTATATTTGTTAGGTCCAGCTGGGAAGGCATCGAAACTACATGGAAATTTGTAAGGTCCAGCTGGGAAGGCATCGAAACTAAATGCACATTTGTAAGGTCCAACTGGGAAGGCATCGAAACTTCATGCACATTTGTAAGGTCCAGCTGGGAAGGCATCGAAACTTCATGCACATTTGTAAGGTCCATGGTATGCAGCATTTTATGTCCACACTGCAGCACAAATAAAGAGCAAATTAAATATACAATAAAAAAAGTACATTACACAACACAATGAGTGGTGAAGATAGGGCTATGGAACGGTCAGTAGGCAATATGGTCTACTGTACAGCTAAAATCGATATTATGTGTACACATCCTCGCTATTACCCTGTCTTCAGCGTTCAAATTGACAAGACAGTATAAACACTGAAAAGTACATCGCATCAAAAGGAAATCTCTAACAATAAAGTCCACATCCAGAGCAATTAGGAAACGATACACGTATAAATTATTGTTAAAATATATACAACATAATTAGAAACACCTCAGGGTGTATCCAGAATTGGTTGTGTGTATCCAGAATTGTACTGAACAACTAGAGAATGCTGCTATTGTATCCGATTTTTTGGCTTTATTCAAAGTAAGCTCTGATGGATAAATATTAGCGGCCATATGAGCAAAGAACGGATTATCAATATTAAAAATGTCATCCAGATACCGAGGTATATTATTTACCGCATCCATAATGTCTCTCAGGCTAACTGGTGAAAAAATCTGCGATACGTGGCACACAGTCAGATAGAAACAACAGCAATGAAACCCCGTAGGTCCGCACTGCACTATAAACCGAAATATGAGCATATTTAAAATTTCAAAGAAAAGAACAGGACGTAACACAAAGAGTGGTGAAGACAGGGTTACCGACTTGGAACGGTCAGTAGGCAATACGGTCTACAGGTTAGCTTGAATCGGTTTTATGTGTACACAACCTCGTTATTATCCTGTTTTCAACGACTAAATTGACAAAACAGTGTGAAAAAACACCATATTTAAATTCATCTCTGAAGATTTTTTTTACCTAAATGGGTTTTACTGCAATTTTACCATTTCAGTAGATCAAACATGTTTCACAAATAAATAGAATCTGTAACAGGATCCAGCATAGGACATCACTTATTACACTCTTCCTATGCGGTACCCATGTTGTCAACACGTGTATGTTTAAGGTGTCGCATACTTTGCTTCTGTTTATCCTTGTAATTGTTGTTTTGTTTTGAAGTCGAACAGAAGTTGAGGCATTCACAGAACCAACAAAAAACACATCCAAAACAAACAACTATTTCAAGGAAAAATAGAAGTAAAACATGCAACATCACAAACATAAACAAGGGTTGACAATAAGGTACCGCCTTGGAACGATCAGTGGCAAAAATGCCGCTGGGGTTTAAACCAGGTTCTAGGGTGCACCAAATCTCAGTCTTACCGTATTATCATCTCCGCCAGGCTCTATCATACTAGACAGCATTAATGAGCAAATAAGCAAATGATCATGTATATAGGAACATAAAACAAAAGCATAAGAAGCCATAAAACAGATACTCAGTGGCTGACAGAAGCCAGAGCAACAAGAGAATAAACCGTTAAGTACAAGACAAAACAGGATTGAACACAAGTACTAAACGTTACTATCCCTTTCAGTATGTAGGTAGACATCATTTTAGGGTCCACAATATGTCGTGAGGAAAGCATAATGGCAAATTATAAATGTGTCAACCACTAAACATGCAATGTGATGAAAAATGATAGGGTCATAATGTTTTTGATAACGATTCCAACAGGCTTAAGAAAGGTTTTATAAAAGTGATCATGACCAAGGATCATTCTAACTTGTAAATCAAGTTACAATAGAATTCAGGTTGTGATAGTCCTTGTCGAAGAAGAGTTCTTAAGGACATCTCCTACTGTCGTTTAAACTCGACGATATCAATCACTATGGCGGTAAAGTAGAATACAGAATAAGCCGGTCCTAGTGGGAGTGAGAGGTGTTCCATTATTCTTATCTCTCATGAACATACTGAATAAAATCGAATCTGCTCCAAGGGATCATCTTTTCAGTATTTAGACTCAATAAAACCGAGTCTGCTACTTTTCTCTCTTGATTGAGTTTGTTGCTTTCAAGGGATCCCCTTTCAGTATTTCGACTAAATAAAACCGAGTCTACTACTTTTTTCTCTTGTTTGAGTATTTAGACTTAAAAAACCCCGAGTCTACTACTTTTCTCTTTTGTTTGAGTTTGTTGCTTCCAAGGGAACAACTTTTCAGTATTTAGACTCAGTAAAACCGAGTCTGCTACTTTTCTCTCTTTTTTGAGTTGGTTGCTTCCAAGGGATCACCTTTTCAGTATTTAGACTCAATAAAACCGAGTCTGCTACTTTTTTCTCTTGTTTGTGTTCGTCGCTCCCGTATACACAACTACGCATATAGATTTCCCTTTCTCCATCCATGCCCCCTTTACTGTATAGTACGTATAACAATACGTTTTAAAATATTGTTTATCTTTCTCTCAGATAACACACCCATGCACAGATAAAATATAAAGTAAATATATCATTGAAGGTTCTAAACAGATTTGTTTTGTTATTATGTAATTTCTAATTTAGAACTGCAATAGAAAATAAATTAGGCACCTTAAAATAACTTTAAATAACTTTAACGTTTGTAAAATCAAAGGACTGAAGGTCCTGAGAGTCGCCAAGATTGAACTGTGTCTGTCTTCTTGGTGAGGTTAAAGGTTATGTTAAATTTTACAGGTGTGGCGTATTAAAATGAAATGTTACTGCTTAGAACCTGAGATGTTTTTTGTACTGGAGTAAGCAAGCAGAATCGATACATGCGATGTTAGGTACTTGTAACGAATCTGTGTCTGTATTGGTTCAACCCAGCAAAGCATGGTTAGGTTAACTGACTGGCGTACATAACGGTAATACTGTTGATAAATCAGACACTCGCGCATTTGTTCTAAGGAAATAAAACAGATCGATTGACCTGCTGGTTTTATTGAATTGAATTGGGTTTTAAGGCGCACCAACACATGAAATGTTATATGGTGCCTAACAGGAATGAACATGCCTGGCTCATCCTCCATGTACATCAAGATAAAATATGGAGAATGGGCCTAGAACCTTCTCACCTGCAGAACTGAAGAGTTGCTGCAAATTCTGTTGTAGACACTCCATTTATACTGGAGCCACGTTTATTGTTTTTCTGCCACTGCTCTAGTGATTTTAGCGAGATGGCACCTGAAACAATGCAGGGGTCATGATGAAGACCTTTAATGAGCATTAACAAACAATGATAAAGTGAACATGAATTTGGTGGGTGGATGTGGTTCTACCCCTCTGCCTATCCCTCCAACGGGATCTGCAGTGGTGCTATTCTTTGCCCCGAAACCACACGGGGCCTGCTGGTTTTATGTTCAAGTAAAAAACTGTAAGGCGGTTGATTTTGACAAGATGATATATTCCTGACGGAGATACTGAATTTAGTGTTTCATCATTATGCCAGCAAGGAAGCATTTTGTCTTTGTATCTATATACATCAGGGTGGTATGAAAGAAACAGAAATGTAGTTCTGTTGTTCAACTTTTTATTTAATTGCGAGTACTTGGAGCATGCAAATTGTAAGCAGAAATCAATATAACTGGTGGATAAACATATACTGTTAACTGTAGAATATCTTGTAACCTCGTTTTTCTCTTGTGAATATTGGTATTAGCTCAGCTGCTGTTTTAAATCTGTCTTACTCTGCTTATACTGTTTGTAAACATTTTGTTGTATATATTAAGGAAAACAAAAAAAATGATTAGAAAAAGAAGTTGGGCTATATAAATCCGTCTACAAGAAAACGAAAGGTTAAAAGCTATTGCAAAGTTAATCAACAATTAAAGCAGTAAACAATATATCAATAAAAATATATGAACTGTAAACAAACAAAGAAGTATGGTCAGTATCTGGTATATTGCATTTTGTTCTGATTAATGCATCAACTTATTTAATAAGTGGTGAAGAGCAGTAAAAGACAATAGCATTCACTTTATTTACAGCATGTCTAAAACATAGTAAAAGCTTGTTAGAGACAAGATGAGCAAAGCTACATGTACAATAAGGTCGAATGACCTGGGTACGAAAGTTATAATTTTTCAAAGGCCTCGTTTTTTTTTATTAAAAACACCTTTTTAAGCACGGTTTGTTGCTGACATCCTTTATTTAAATTGTTCTGCATAACATTCCACCAATGGGATGAAGTATCTGGGCGCACAACATTGAACAAATTATTTTTTCTAATTTTCAAAAAATGCTTGGGACGGAATTTTTTTTTTGCAACCGCGTCTGTTTTGGTTTTCGAGTGTATGTTCCAATAGATTTCCTGTTGATACTCTGTGAGATATTATTTTTTATTGAATTCCAGCAAGGAAATAAACACTACATGGATGAATGCCAAAACATTTGGATTTTTATTCTTCTTTTTACCGTAATGCAAGGATTGCCGTGTGTCCCTTTAAACTATATGATTTGTTTACCTTGTTGTTGTTGGTTGTAGAAATGAGCACTTCTTAACAAATTCTTTTCATCGACTTGTGTATTTATTTGTAATAGATGCTATACTATTTCAAAAAGTACTAGGCACAATAACTACAATATTTACGGACATTTAGTTTCCAATTTGACGGTAAAGCTCAGGCTGTATGCCACGCATGTTTAGCTTACTGGTTTAGAAATTGGGGCGGAAAATGTATTAATTGATTTCTTAGTTTTCGGCAATGATTGTACATTTTCAAATTAATGGTTCTGAATGAAAGGATAATTATCGAGTTTCTGCTGAACTATCGAATGGCGACTCAATAAAATGATTTAGTCATATATAATGATTTACCTTTATCACTGGATTAGTATTTAAACATATGGTTTCGGTTCATTGACAATTAAATTCATTGTTCGTGGTCATTCAATACATTTTATATTAACACTCTTTTGTGTGAGAATTTCTGGAAGTTATTCGATAAGTGAATTTTATTTTGCAAATCAATCATATACTTTTTGACAGGAACATGACATTTTAAATAAGAGAAAATACTATTGATATTGTAGGAGTTTCAAGATTATCTTTGTAATATTGAAACATTTTATCAGTCACGTGATAAAGTTATATCATCATAAACGTCAACCTTCAATTCACTATGAACCGAACAATAAATACATAACCTTAGCCAATCATTATGTTTTCTAACTATTTGATCCGTCGACCTGTCGAATATCGACCTGTCGCCCGTCAACCTTTAACTGTCAATAAACCGAAACCGTCCATGTAGCCATATACCATTCGATTAACAGCAGCACATTTTACAAACAATATATAGCGGAAATTCCCGAGTTGCGTTTCTGTTTTCCTTTAGTATATATCATTTGTCGTATGTTGCACCGGTCTTTCAACGAGGACATTCCAATTGCACCACGATCCGAGGATCGAGCGATGATTAGGCCTTTATTTATCACACTAGGATATTGTGATATTAACGTCATGCCTTTATTACACTCCCACTCGCAATTATGTGATAACAACTCCAACAAAGCCACTATGCATATATGGTTCTTGTATTTATTTCTAGGGCATTGTGTGATTGTTGAAATGCTAAATGTAATAGGCAATATAACAGGTTTTATTGTATACTTTATATTATCTCGCATATTTTGCATTAAGCTAATCGTGCAATAGTGTACGTTATGGACAAATATCACTTACACAAGCAAAGCTCGTATTCCACAAAAAGACGACGAACTGGATACCGTCATTGAACCACTGACGGTATTAAAAATGTCGAGCTATTTTCTGAAAGTTTCAGACACACGTTGTCTTTAAAATCTGTGAGTGAAGCAATTTAATTATTTCTTCAAAGAAAACGCATGCCGTTTTATTTTTTTTATTTTAGCTTAAACTTATTCATTTTACATCGGTTGTAACGAAAGCTCTATGAACTTATTTGAATCACTCTCGATGTCTTCCTGGGTAGAACCAGTACTAAGCAAATGCAGATAAAGTGTCTTGCTCGGTGACACAACGCATATGGCAATGGCGGGGATCGAACGTTTTATGTTGACACTAGACGCGTTTACGTTTACCTTACCTGCATGCAATATCGGGGCCTTGTCAACGTGGAATATGGAAGAATATTGCATGATTTGCTCAATGGAATTATGCAATATTTACGATATTGCACGTATGTAAGGCCCATATTACACGCTGTTAATGTATTGGATCTGCTTCAAAATAGTGACAAAATAAATGATCATTTCAAACATGGTTTTTCAAGTTTTTGCGAAATAAATTGGAGAAATAATTGATTTATTTGACTTAGCTTTTAATTTTAACGCTTGGTGATGGTCTAATTCGCTCGACGTGTTTAATAAAGTCAGCGTTCCAACATCAGACCGTTTGATTATTTCGTGCCAAATCATCCGAGTAAAATAAAAACGAAAGAAAGAAACATTCGAATGCTAAAATAGACGTATTACAATGAAATTAAAAGTAATAATCAAAATAATATTAAAAACATAGAATTAAACACTTGCTGAATTTGTATGGCGACAGTTTATATGGAACTCATTGTTCTGGTGCAATGCGACCCCATTGCGACTTCTGGTGCAATGCGACCCCATTGCGACTGGCAATCCCGTTGTCCTTTGCCAAGACGAATTGATCCAGAAAACACCAATACAATCAGTGATTCTTTACACGACTTTGGGAATGGTACCGATACCGGTTGAATTGGGAAAAATGATGCCTTTTCATCAAAATTGGGAATTTTCATACATTATATGATATTATACAGGGCACACATTTTGCTAGTTTGGGAGCTATACTGAGGCCCCCAAAATTAGGCACTGGTTTTCCTCTCCAAAAAGTGACTATCTTTCCTTATTGTTTATTTAAAATTCACCTCTATAATATGTAAACAAAGAAAATAATTTTAGATTGGGAATTTTAACTCTCCAATTGGGAAAAAACACATACTTTTTGCAATTGGGAACGGTACCTTTATGGGTACCGCTTATATGAAGAAAAAAACAACACTGAAAATGTTGACCACTTTTTATCACCAAAGCAATGTGACTGAGATAAAACAATGAGGGGCAGCAAAATGAAACCATGAATGTTTGTTAAATGCTGTTATGTTATTTTATACTTAGCATTTTAGCAGTGAAAAATATGTGGCCGTAATTCATAAGTGCGAAAATGTATCTAGTTGTATTTGTTCACTACATGTTTTAAAACAAAAAACATTTTTTAAGAACATAACTGTTATATTACAATAATTAGCTTGAAAACGGCCTTAAAAAGAAAATGAACTGTAGTTTTTGAAAATCGGTCAATGATTTTAGAAGCTATGATATACTGTAGGGATTGTTGGCGGACGGACTATAAACCTTAGAATTACACACACACACACACTGTAGGGATTGTTGTCAGTTACATAACATTACTGTTGGGATGTCAGTTTTAAGATTCAATTTAAAAAATAAAATGTTTTTCAAAAGTTGGTTTGAAAGTTGTATCATTAGATTTGAAATAACTAAACACTTGAGTCGTATTTTTTTTTTTTAATCGTGGAAGTATTTTAGAAGTTGAAAATTGTTTGAGATTTTAAAACTGCAATTTCGCCAAATTGACGTCGCTGATTTTTTTTCCTCCACAATCTCTTTGATAATAAGTCATTTAAAGTAAAAGAAAATTAAATTTCGTTGATAAGTCGTGAATAACAGATTTTAATTTCATCTCTAAGTGATCAAACTTTTATACTTTCACTTATGCTTTCGCATTTGGGAAATTATAGTTTTTCTCACATTTTGTCATTCACGACAACAATTATCCGTTCTATTATTACATGTATACTAGTCAAAAATCCTAAGTACCCACCTAAGATTAATAAATACTGAAAAGCAGATCCCTTGGAAGCAACAACCACAAATAAGAGATACAAGTAGAAGACTTGGTTTTATTGAGTCTGTTCATGAGAGGTAATGTGAAATGCAACACCTCTCACGCCTCCTATCACCGGCTTAAGCGATATTCTACTTTCAAGCCACAAATATTGGGTATGATGACCCCAAAGGACCAGTAAGTAATAACTTATTATTGTAGCATGGTCACAGACAATTCTCTTTGTTCAGACACAGGTGTAAATCGTTTAATTGAAAATAAGACCTGTCAGAATAACTGTGAGAATAACAGTGAGAATAACAGTTAGAATAACTGAAATAGAGCTGAAATGGACATGCTACAAAACAAATAGAGTATGGTTTCATCTCGATGTTTAAATGAACCAACTCAATAAAACCATACTCTATCTATTACATATTCTCATTGTTTTGTGTATTTCACGCTTGATTAAGAGATACGATTGACTTGCAAAATAAAAACGATTGAAATAGTCTGCTCTTGTTGCATGAACACATTTTAAAGCTTTAATTTAAAAATACATTATAACACTTATACCGCTGGGTACATATGATTTTGTTAACTACTTCGAATTAGTGCTGCTTCCGATTTTCCTAATTCTTAAAGTTCTCCGGCCATGTTTTGTTTCATGAGTATGTTTATGTTTATTTAAATCGAAATCAATACAGAACAATAGATATTTACAATTCACAAATTGCAATATCTGTGAAAAGCGGGAAAAAGATTTTATTTGATGACGGAGAAAACTTTGAACAGGTAAATTAATCCACAGGTAAATGTATTTATCAATTATCTGGCAATAGTTGTGCAGCTATACAATCATATTTACCTTATTTCCCCGTGCAGTCACGCAGTGGTAAAAGTAGTATCTACGTCATGCACATAATACTTATTTTTACATACAACTTAATAGCGGTTTTCAATATATGTTTCTCTCCGAGACTTTTAAGAAATGTTCATATGACGTTTAAGAGATAAATTTGTTAATTGATGGTACTACAAAAAGGGGTGGCCATTCATCTTTAAATATGCCAACTAAAATTATTTTGACATTATGTTTTACTAGCATTACCACTACAAATGCGTTTGCAAAAGATATTTTCGAAATATTTAATGTTAATTACTTTTTGTTGACTTTCAAATGATAGATATTCAATTGAAGGGGAGATACTTTAGGATTCTCAATGTTTCATTTTATTATAGACGGAACATCTTCAATAAATGGGTCAAAGTATATGTTTTTCATATTATTTTGTACCAGTTTTAAGAAGTTTATATCTTTAAGAGGACTTCGATTCAGATTGTGTGTCTTATCAGCACAGTGAGTAACTACGAACTTTGTTAAGTGTATATATCCATTTCTAGCACCGATCTCCAATGGATAACATAATTTTAGGAAAATTATATTAAACAACGGATCACTATAAAAATATGACATTTTCACTAAAAGTACATATGGAACGTTTGAACGTTGTTGTCCGCAATTTAAACTAGCTAAATCTTAATTAAAGGGACACTGTCCGTAAGTAAGCAGATATTGAGCATAACCAAATAACTGGCTGACTTTTATTCAGTGAAATGTATACATGAAAACATAAGGATAGACCCTAAGAAGTATGTAGGAATACATTTGTGAGTTTGAAAAAAAAAAAGTTTTAATTATTATATGTAAATAAAGTGGGACCCACAATATTTACCTTTTCTGGGATCACGTGACTTCCATTAGCGCATTAGGTATCTACCACAGTATGTATTGCGAAATATGTATATTGCGAAATATGTATAACCCGCTTAGCTCAGTCGGGAGTGTTGTCGACCACTTTACGCTCACGCACACTATTATTACGGTGAGTGTAATTTTAGTTTGGGCTGCGAGTTCAAACGCACAAAGCGGATTTACTTTTTTTTGTACCGCGATTGAATTCCGTTAAACAATCTTGCTTTTAATTAGTAAATATTCAATAATGTTTAGTGTGTAATGTTTGCGAACATAATTATTGTGTGTTTTATAAGCTAAAAGTTACGGACAGTGTCCCTTTAAGTGAATATTCTAATAAAAAGTGTTATTCACTGATCACTTATGTACTTTCAAGACATGGCTTACTGAAATGCCAAACTGCCGTTTGAATATTAAAAAAGAAACCTAATCTATCTTATTATACGTATATACATTTACTCCAACGGACAGATTTTGGCATAACTTAGATCAACATTTACGTAAGAAGCGATTTGTCAACACTTTTAAAACTCGTTATGATTGATTTTTAAATCTAACATGGTTTATTAAAATACTCAATGCTGACTGGCTATTGGGGAAGTCCTAAAACTCCTATACAATCCCTCTGACGTCATGTACGTCAACATTAGATGTCAGATACAAAACAACAATGCAATGGAATGCTTTATTTTAAGCGACGCTACGTTCCAACAACACATTTAAAAAGGATGAAGCTGTATATTCGTCTCGTTTGATGTTGAGAGTTAGGCATAAAATGTAAGTTGTGAGAATTATTTGTTTGTATTTTATGCAATCTCTTGACATAATGTCTATCGTGATACATATAAATTCATGCCAGATAAGAAATAAAATATTTCCAGCGTGTTTATATTGTGCGAGATCAAAACCCGGTGTTTGGGACTTGAAACACGTCGAAACCACGGGCCTGCGACCCTTAGTATCGATGAAATTTAAGTCCCGCCCACCAGGTATTGATCTGGGACAGTATATACCCACTGGAAATATTTTATTTCTTCATTTTAACTCGCTAAAAGGCCCGTTCAGCGCACGTTTCAAACATCTTTTATGGAATGGAAACTTTAAGACTATGCATGTCACTGCAGTGTATAATAAACGTATTATAACTATTTAGTATCGATTTGCCAAAAACGCACGCCCTTTTTGCTAAGAACAGCTAAAGTATACATCATTTAAGGTTCTAATACATGACGAAACTCGTCAACACATTTCCTGTTCGACTTTTATATCTACTTCTACCTCCAGAGCTGCAGTACATATTGAGCCAATGAGGTTAGGACGTTAACATTTTGCAACACACTGTATGTTTAGTGGTTGATCCATTAACAGTTCGGCACAATGCTTTCCTCTAATGACGTCTACCTAAAACCTGAAAAGTGTAATAAATACTGAAAAGGAGATTGTTTAGAAACAACAAACGCAACCAGCAGACTGTTATGTAGCCTGTTCATAACAGGTAATGTAAGAAGCAGCACCTCTCACGCAAACGTTTACTGTTTGTCTTCAGTCAGGATTGTCGTACCCTTAACGGGTTACTCTCTTGCTGCTCTGTCTTCTGCGAAGTCATTGAGAACTTACTTTGTGGCTTTCAATGCTTTTTAAATGCATATATACATGATCATATTTGTGGTTTACTCATATCACCTGTTAATTATGCCTACTGGTGGAGATTTCTTTATTTACACAGACCCGTTTAATTACGAGCACAGTAGGGTAAACGTGAACTTCTGTGCACCCTAGAACCGTATTTAATCACCATCGTCTGGCCGTTCTAAGGCGGTACCTTGGTTATATTTGTTGCGTGTGGATGCTACATTTCCTGTTCGAATTTTATACCTACTTTTATTGATTTATTAAAATTGAAATGATTTTGATCATAGTTGCTTGTATCCGCTTATACAGAATATAGCGTTATGGCCTACTTCTTCAACACCTTAAAGCGGATTTCCCGACAGTTCATTTGACATTCCACGTAGTTGCATGTTGGTATATTATGAAAAATAACTTTCCAAAAAGGGATTGTACGACTTTCATAGATCCAGTTTCATCCTTTTATGTTCTGGGATGACTGTGCGTTCCTATTCGACTTTTATTTTTTGTTTTCCATTAGTAAATGATCGACACAATACGACCATTTCCACCTTTCTTTTATATTTGTTACAGCTCTTTTGCAAGACTCTTGAAGAAAATATTGTAAAATATTGCGGATAGGTCTTCGAGAACTCAGGAATCAATCTGTTTTGGTCTATCAAAAACTCTGGAGAAGTTCTTGACAAACTACGGTGTAAGCATTTTCATGCCTCTTCTCTAAGCATCTACGACTTTCCTACACTGTATACTACACTACCACATAATCTTATCAAAGAAAAATTGCTTCAGCTTATTCAGAAGACATTTGCTGGAGAAGGTACAACTTTTCTAGCTTGTAATAATGTCAGGGATTTCTTTTCTAACGCCCCCATTGATAAGTATAATTTGTGGACTTGTACTGACGTTGGTAGAGCCTTATCTTTTCTTCTGGATAACATTTTTATAAGATACGGGAAAACTATTTACCGCCAGGTTGTTGGTATTCCTATGTGTGCTAACTGCGCGCCACTTGTTGCAGATTTGTTTTTGTACTGCTATGAAAGAGATTTTATGTTGAGTTTGTCACCTGCAAGCCAGGGTGAAATTATTGTTGCCTTAAATAATACTTCTCGGTATCTTGATGACATACTCAATATTGATAATCCGTTCTTTGCTCATATGGTTACTAACAATTATCCATCAGAGCTCACGTTGAATAAAGCCAACAGTTCGGATACAGTAGCAGCATTTATCGATCTTCATCTCTCGATTTCAAATGATTGTATTCATACTAAAATCTATGATAAGAGAGATGATTTCAATTTTAACATCGTTAAATATCCACACGTGAATGGAGATGTACCTCGTGCTACCTCATACGGGGTGTATATCTCCCAGCTCATTCGATTTGCTAGAGCGTGTAATGATGTTATAGACTTCAATGATCGAAATCAAGTTTATTACAAGTAAACTTCTTCAGCAGAGTTTTCTTTATCACAATTACACTACGTAGATCTTTCTCTAAATTCTACCGTCGCAACGAGGGCCTGCTGGAAAAGAACAACACCAACCTTAAAACACTTCTGCGACTAGGCATATCACAACCCACATTTTATGGAGATGTGGTCTGTAAACTTCGAAAGTTAAAGAGGTCTGACGGGTTTCCTGACCGCTTTACAAATTTAATCAGGAAGTTCGTCAAAAAAGGATATATCCCTTTGGTTTTACAGCGCACTGCATGTTTAGTGATTGACCCCTCTACAGTCAGTCATTACGCTTCACTTTTCACTTGTGCGATGACTGGACTACCTCTTGGGACTCTATGATTGTACCTACTGAATCCCCGACTAAGGGAGGTGGGTGCATGAGCTTTTGTCCCTCGGTTTTCTGGTCGTATCCTAGATTGGTTTTCTCTTTAGCTGCAACTACTATGGTTGTTCAGTACGATTCTGGATACATCCTGAGATGTTTATTATTTTGTATGTGTTTCTTTAGTTAGTTTCTCTGGATGTGGACTTTATTGCTAGAGATTTCCTTTTGATGGGGTGTAGTTTTGTTTACCCTGTCTTGTCTATTTGGGCGCTGAAGACAGGATAATAGCGAGGATTGTGCGCATAAAAAATCGATTCAAGCTAACCAGTAGGCCTTATTGCCTACTGACCGTTCCAAGTCGGTAACCCTGTCTTCACCACCCTTTCTGTTGTGTTTTGTATTATCAAGTCCTAGTTTGCAGTACAGTGCGGACCTACGATGCCATTGCGTTCGGACGCTGTGGTTTCTATAGGACCCTATATCTCATTCTTGCAGGGTCAGTATGGCTTTATCATGGCCATTACGCAAAGTCACGCGATGGCGGTCGCGTAGTAATCCATACTACCCATTCGTCTTCAAGGCATTACAGTAGACAATGGATTTATAACACGGCCAATATGGAGCACGTGTTAAGTAGCAGTACAGAAAATCCAATAGTGTCGCCAAAACCAAACAAGAAAGCATTTTATCGATGATCCTCTACGACAAAAACATATTTCCAGGATTTTCACTCCTTTTATTTAATTATAGAGCCACATTAACTCTCTCATGTGTCTCTTAATACATTTAGCATACTGAGACTTTCACCTACGCACGGAACATACGTGAACGTATATCAGTTATGTTATATAAGTTTGGTCGCACGCATGTTGAAACCATAAACGATAAGAGAAATAGATTGAATTGGATAGATGATGATGGTTACTGTTGCATAATTTCACAGCTTCACATTATAAATAAGACGAAGATGAAAAGTTATTCATACTATGGGCGGCAAAACCCATCAAAACATATAACTTACTTAAGATTATGTTTCTTGTCTCACGATTTAACAAAACAACAGTCCATTAAATAACTTTTGTCTTTAAATTTACCGTCTTATTAATTCATTTAATGTACTTTTTCAGACCGTTCAATATAAGGGTTGCGTGATGCAATGTTTCATCGTTATAAAAATGTTACAGTGTGTTTTGGAATTTTGTTAAATGAGTTCATAACTTATTAGACGGTTCGAAAGCTTTCATCAAACGGTTTCATCAATTATTAAACGATTCGTGTTTTCATCGAACGTTTTACGCTTATATTGAACGGTCTGAAAAAGTACATTAAATGGTTTAATAAGACGTTAAATTAAAAGACAAAAGTGATTTAATGGACTGTTGTTTTGTAAAATCGTGAGACAAGAGACATCATCTAAGTAAGTTATATGTTTTGATGGGTTTGGCCGCCCATAGATACCATAGCATTGTTACCTGCAATTTGTACTCATGCGTAATAAAAGACGTTGTCTGTGTTGACAGGCTGTGCATATACTAGTTGTAATTGGTATTATTTACGTATTCAGCTCTCATTGTAAGTAAACTCCTTATGGTGCTGTACATGCACTGTCACAGCTGTGTATTGATTTAATAATTAATTTGCATCATGATAATTATGCAATAGCAAAACATGTAATTTCTAGTCCCATTAATCATGTATTTATATTCGACAGTGAGGTGTTTATGGTCTGAATTAGCTGTGCATTTGCTAAATAAAAATCAAAGTAGATAGTCAAACTGAAAATACAGCATTCAAGGACCACAGTCAACCAAATACACACAGAGAAACAAACTGTAAGTACAAAGATGAATAAAAAGCAAGACATCACAAACGTAAAAGCAAGATATGACATCACAAACGTAAAAGCAAGATATGACATCATAAACATAAAAGCAAGATATGACATCACAAACGTAAAGGGGTTGACAATAGCGCTAGCGCCTTGGAACGGTCAGTGTATTATATATATTATTTACGACCAATTTCGGTCATATGTATTACATATATTAATTATTACCAATTTCCGTTATATGTATTACATATATTAATTGATTTGTTCTTTTCTGAAAGTTACGTGAACGCTACAACAATGTGCATAAAATAATTTCATACTGATAAGAATTTAAATAAATAAGAAATAATCTTCGCAGAGAAGATCTTAAAATGTTCTAAGCAGATGGAAATCCTATATAAGACCATTTCACGGTCTGCAGTATATATCCTCTATTGTAAATAATTCGTAACAGGAAATAGGTGTAGAAAATGGTAAGATCACGTTTTCAGAACTAAATTTCTATTTAAATATTTTTCTTGTTCATGTTTGTCCACAAAAAAAGAGTCACAAGATTTAACAAATTAAATATGAAGGAAATAACAAATCTGTCCCTTCTCACTTATGCTACATCTTCATTTTGTTTTGTGAATGCTACATGTACCATCTGGTTTTCCGTTAGTAAATGACTAGCCCAGGACTAAATATATTCGAAAATCAAACATGTTGCGTTTTTAAATACTGAGTTTACTAGTCACCATTGATATTATTTATATACTACTCACAGTTTGCTAAGGATAACTTTTATTCTTCCATATGATTTTATTAGAAATTAATTCACAATAGCGATATTAATTTCATTGACACTTCAACAATTCCACAATTTGAATCAAGTCATGAGATCACATGACCATACACTGCCCTAAATAATTTCATGTAAACTAGAAATAATGCTATTTATTTCGGCAAGAAATTTAGACAGCAAAAAAGTGATCCTTAGCAAATTTGAGTAGTACACATCCAACTTTCAATGTAAGTAAACTCCATCTGGTGCTGTATATGCGCTGCCACAGCTGTTTATTGCTTGATTAATTTGAGTTATGACAATCATGCAATAGCAAAACGTATAATAACAAGAGGCATTCCTGTGCGAAAATATATCAATATTTAAAATATAATTTTTCTACCTTTATTTACCTCAGTCTAGAGACTCGAGATAAGACTGATGAAATCGATGCAGACATGTCTAATCCCATTAATCATGTATTTATACTCTCGCAAAAGAAGACATTGACATGTTTATGGTCTGAATTCGCTGTGAATTGGCTCAACACAAAATCAGGCTAATACATACCTAACTATGGAAGCGAGCTACTTGGATAGATATTTGACATTACACTACCAATTTCCATCATATGTATTACATATATTAATTACAACCAATTTCCGTCATATGTATTACTTATATTAATTGACTCGTTCTTTTCTCAAAAAGTATTCAATTACATATAGAATAGCCAATGGTAGGTTAGGGTGTGATTACAGCGTGGGTTCTGCAACGTATGTGAATAGAAACGGGTGTAGCGTGATAGATTATCTGTTATTGAAAGAATGTGATTTTTCGATGGTGAGTGATTTTCAAATAGGAGACTTCAATGAATTCAGTGACCATGCACCGTTATCTTTTGTTATTAAGGGTAATAGCCATAACTGTAAAAGTAACATAATAAATCTTGAAAATACGAAGTGGGACAATACATACAAAGAAATATTTCGTAGCGGTATAATAAGCAAATTGCCACTTTTCAATAATTATCTTGATAATGTAATCAAAGATGATATGAATAGTATAAATAACCTTATAATACAATTTACAAATACAATACGTGATGTTGCGGATCCGCTCTTTAAAAAACGAAAGATCTTGAGGCCGTTTTATCAAGTACACAACAGCGATACTAATAAATGGTTCGATGATGAATGTGTTCTTGCTAAAACACGTTACAAAGAGGCATTATTCAACTTTAACAGAAACAAGTCGGGCGAAAATAGGGTGTTACTGGCTAATACTAAATTGATTTACAAGAAATTAATTCAGAAAAAGAAACGATCGTACAAATTTAAACAAATGAAAGAATTAGAAAAAATGCGCCATTCTAAACCACGTGAGTTTTGGAAACTATTTATTAAAAGAAAACGCAACAATCCTGATATTTCCATGAATGAATTTAGTTCATACTTTATAAATATGTTTAAGGATATAAAAGTGTCGGTTTCTGAAGAAGCTGAAGAGTTTAATAATAATCATAATTTTAATGATGGCGATGCAATATTTGAAGAACTCGATAAACAGATTACTGTAAGCGAAGTTGAATCTGCAATTCGTGCCTTAAACAAAAACAAAGTTTCTGGAGATAATATTTTAAATGAATACTTTATCTCAACTTGCGATATTTTATCTGGACATATAACTGACATTTTTAACGTAATATTTGATTCAGGATATTTTCCGGATGAATGGACTGAAGGTTTTATAATCCCCTTGCACAAGCGAGGTGATAAAGACATGGTTAGTAACTACAGGGGAATAACTCTAGTAAGTTGTATGGGAAAACTTTTTACAAGTATTTTGAACACCCGGATTAATAAATGGTGTGAGATTAATAATACTGTATCGGACGCACAATTTGGCTTTATGAAAGGCAGATCAACGGTAGATGCAATTTTCGCACTTCATAGTATAATCGAAAAAATTCTAAACAATAAAAAACGTCTTTATTGTGCTTTTATAGACCTTAAAAAAGCGTTTGATTCCATCTATAGAAATGCAATGTGGTTAAAGTTATATAAATTTGGTATTAACGGGAAAATGCTAAGAATAATTCGTTCTATGTATAACACTGTCAAATTATGCATAAAATACTGCGGTTCTTTCTCGGATTTTTTCGAGATTTCAGTCGGTTTGAAGCAAGGGGAGATAATGTCTCCGATCATGTTTGCACTGTTTATTGAAGATTTAGAGTTATTTTTGCAAAATAGAATAGAGAGTGGTTTATCATTAGATGACATTTCTTTAATTTTACTGCTTTTTGCTGATGATATGGTGTTAATAGGTAATACTCCGCAAGATCTGCAAATGAGCTTAAATCGTCTATATGAATATTGTGAAACTTGGGGTCTGGAAGTTAATACTGAAAAAACAAAGGTTATAGTTTTTCGTAAAAGAGGTAGAGTAACCGTTGATGAAAACTTTTCTTTTAACGGAGCATTATTAGAGGTTTCAGATGATTTTAATTATCTTGGAGTTGTATTTAACTACACAGGGTCGTATACGTTAAATCAACAGGCTATGTGCGGCAAAGCATTAAAAGCTATGAATCTTTTAACTGCAAACATAAGAAAAACTGAACTAAAACCTAAAACATCCCTTCAATTATTTGATGCTTTCGTCTCATCAATACTCAATTACGGCTGTGAAGTCTGGGGTTTCATAAAATCGAAAGAGATAGAGAGAATTCATCTCAAGTTTTGTAAACACATTCTAGGAGTAAAACTGACCACGAGTAATGCTGGTGTTAACGGTGAATTGGGGCGTTATCCTTTATTTATCACAAGATATACTAGAATAGTTAGATATTGGTTGAAATTAGTTAAAACAGAAAATATAATTTTATCATCTATTTATAAATCTTCATTATCTGATTGTGAAAGTGGTTTAAACAATTGGTTATCCAATGTAAAATCTTAATACGTACGGCTTTATGTATATATGGGATGATCCTTTAAGGGTGAACCATCAACATTTTATATCTAGCTTTAAACAGAGGTTGGTGGATTGTTTTATTCAAAAATGGAACACTGATCTACAAGAAAATAGAGTATTATCAAGTTTGTATAGACATGTTAAAGATAATTTTGGATATGAAAACTATCTGAATATTTTATGTACAAAAAGATTACGAAGTGTTTTTACTAAATTACGTTTATCTTCACATAGCTTAAGAATTGAGACAGGTCGTTATGCAAGACAGAGGATTGAAAGAAATGAAAGAGTTTGTCAAATATGTAATTCAACTGATATTGAAGACGAATTTCACTTTGTTTTAATTTGTACAGCTTATAATGATATTAGAAAGAAATATATCAGAAAATATTACATACAAAGGCCAAATATGTTTAAATTTATAACACTTCTACAATCTTCAAAGAAGAAAGAACTTTTTAATTTAAGTAAATATTTGTCAGAGACGTTTACTGTCAGATGTTCTATTCCAAATATTATTTCTTAAAATATATTCAAGTACATCCTCACATAAATTGTTATTTTATATATAATTCCTTTTGTTTTTTGATATCCTTGGATTATTGATTAAAATGTGTGATTTATATGAGCTATGATTAATTAAGGAGTATTGAAAATTGAACTATAAGTGAGTGTGTAGAAGTATGTGTAACCTGTCATGTGATTATAATTATGTATTACAAATTATGTATGTAATGATGAGAAACTGTAAAAGTTTAAGTCAATAAAGTATCTATCTATCTATCTATCTATCTATCATATACGCGAACGAGATAACACCATGTATATAAACATTTCACACATAATACTGATTAGATAATTAAGTGTTTGTCTGTTTGCGTGTTTGTTTCTGTGTTTTGTGGTTGACTGTCCTCCTTGAATGCTACTTTCCCTGTCCGTTCTTTTTATATTTCTTTAAATAAACAATAATCTGCGCAGAGAAGATCCTAAAATGTTTTAAACAAATGGAATATCTTAAAATGCTCAGAAGAGTTCTAACATTAGATTTATATTTGAACATATTGCTCTGGCAAAACCAATTAGTTTGAAACATGTACCCGATAATGTGTGGCTCGGAGAATGTCACTGTCTAAGTAGGGATAATTAGCGATATCAAAATTAAAATCTCTCTTAATATAAAGTTTGCTTATTATTCCTCCATTTTCAATTGAGAATTGAATTTTAGAAAAGAAACAGCAATATTAGACATATTAGCTTTTTTCAGTGGAAAATATTTAGAGTATATATTATTTACCATAGCAGAAAATAATGATTGTCCATGTTTAATAAATAATCTTTTTGTTATTCAAGGCTTCGAAAGTTAAAGGAGTCTGACGGGTTTCCTGACCGCTTTACAAATTTAATCAGGAAGTTCGTCAGAAAAGGATATAACCCTTTGGTTTTACAGCGCACTGCATGTTAAGTGATTGACCCCTTTACAGTCAGTCATAACGCTTCACTTTTCACTTGTGCGATGACTACCTCTTGGGACTCTATGATTGTACCTACTGAATCCCCGACTAAGGGAGGTGTGTGCATGAGCTTTCGTCCCTATGGTTTTCTGGTCGTACCCTAGATTGGTTTTCTCTTTAGCTGCAACTACTATGGTTGTTCAGTACGATTCTGGATACATCCTGAGATGTTTATTATTTTGTATGTATATCTTTAGTTAGTTTCTCTGGATGTGGACTTTATTGTTAGAGATTTCCTTTTGATGGGATGTAGTTTTGTTTACACTGTCTTGTCTATTTGGGCGTTGAAGACAAAATAATAGCGAGGATTGTGCGCATATAAAATCGATTCAAGCTAACCAGTAGGCCTTATTGACTACTGACCGTTCCAAGTCGGTAACCCTGTCTTCACCACCCTTTCTGTTGTTTTTTGTCTCTTTCACTGTAGTTTCATGTCCTTGTTTGCAGTACAGTGCGGACCTACGATGCTATTGCGTTCGGACGCTGTGGTTTCTATAGGACCCTATATATCATTTTTCGATGACATCTGTCTGAATATCTGGTGAAAGACAAAAACATGAAATCTCTTCCATAGCAATACGAACACAAATCTGAGACAAGAGGTGCAGAGTAAGTACCCATAGGAATACCGACAATTTGTCTATAAACAGTAGTTCCATACCTGACGAAATTATTGTGTAATAGGAATATAGGTGATTCACAAAAATCGTGGCAAGTCCACATAGTGTAATTTTCGAAACTGCCGTTAGTAAATAAAATGCTTTATAATTGTAACAGGCCAAAAATGTAGCAAACCTTTTTTCTAAATAAGAGTAATAAACTTGTCTTTACCAAGGTAGTGCGATAAAGTTGTATATAGTGCAGAAATGTATAAGTACTTAACGGTGAATCTTGACGTTTATTGTAAATGTGTTCAGTACACCTTATGATGTTTTAACAGAACAAAATACAAATAATTCTAGAGTTGTCGTATTAGTTAGCACACTATTGTTTGAACTGATCTTTAGCAGGCAGAAAGAAAAGCATTTAAAAGTTCTGAGACACTAGAATTAAAACTTCAAAGGGCTTTATAAGGTTGTTTATGTAATTTAGGATCCAGTACATGGTTGGAAGTTTCTTTTACTTTTCGTCTACTGCAGTCTTGAAAACAGTGCGGGGAGTTATATGCGTTATAAAATACGAGTCTGTTATGTTTTCTCTTGTTTGTGTTAGCTGCTACGAAGGGATCTACTTTTCAGTATTAAATTATATAAAAGTTCATCCATTTCTTTAGTCGAAGTTGAAATACCGTGTCAGATTTGTTTTCAACAAATAAACAGTTGAATGAGTTGTGACTGTTTGCAAATCTAAGTCCTTATCTTTGTAATATATACACTATTTATTTAAATAAAGGACCTTGCGTCGAAAGTTGTTGTTTTAGAAGTTTTCAAGTTGCAACTTTAGTAACATACTAGTGCGTTATGCTGAAACTAAGTTATTAATTATTAAATGCTAAAACTAAGTTATTAATTATTAAATATATTTACAAAATGTATAGCGTTATGCGCGTTTTATTGATTTGTAGAAACAAATACATATTGCAGGCATTTAAAATACATGATTTCATGAATACTTAATGGGTCAACGATAAACTTAGAGCTTATGCGTAATTAATGGGTCAACGATAAACTTAGAGCTTATGCGAATGCCTTAATATTTGTGTTTCTTCTGAGTTATACAGTATAACCTGCCCAAGAAACAACCTCAGTTAAGAAACCACAAGGTTTAAGAGAACACCATTTCAGTTCCCAATTGTATTTGTGTTTAATTAAATGCATAGGTACATGTATTAGGACACTGACTACCTTTGTTGAGAACACAGGTTCCTTGTATTACTTCTCTAGAACTACATGTCCGTATATCGGAACGAGGCTACTTCTCTAGAACTAAATGTCCGTATATCGGAACGAGGCTACTTCTCTAGAACATGTCGGAACGAGGCGGGCTTCATTGATTAATAAGGTGTCGTTTCAAATTGAAAGGAAACTTTTAATGGATTAATAATAGTTATTACATTTCTATGGGTGAAAGATTGGGAATTCTCAGTGAAAGAATATTCATAATCGCTAAATATTAATAACTAACTCCGAACACAAAAACAACTAACTTTGACTTGGAGACATGCAGTCAATAAAGTGTTGCTGATTTCAACGTCATCCGCCGATAACGTTCATTAAAGCAAATAATTTCGGTTGAAATCATACAAAAACTGATTGAAAATGCAATACATAGATTATTTAACTGCGGTCTTCGATTATAGGTAAATCCTTTACTCGATGGTAGACGTATTTTGTTTTTGAACCAGACGTCCACCATCTCGTGAACGATTTCCCTTTACTCGATTACAGAAGTTAAATAATCTCTATATCCATAATTGTGATGTGTGATTGTGTCTATCAAAGTAAACTGCTCCTATGTAACGTCCGGATTAATCCGAGATACGAGTGTAGGACCGTTGTAATTCTAAGCATGGCGAACGTGCTCATTAAAACATCAATAAAACATGTAAAGACGTACTTACCAAGTAATTTGTTGCTGAAGTGTCGTCTGGTGATAAGGTTAGGTTATTTAAGTTCTTTCCACAGAAAATCAGTTTCGATCGGATTACGTGTTTTATTAAGAGTTATCAGCCGTAAGCACATAAAATATTAAACATAATCTTAATCTCCTAGTATGTGTTACGCTGAGCTTATTCAAAGGACCGTTTTTTATATTTAAATTAATTTAGTATACACACGCAGCGATACTCGCTTAAACTTCCAGTCTTGTTCTGGTTCCCTAAACAAATATAGGAGACGTGGAGAAGAATGCAATCATGGAATCCGAAATTCGGAAAGAATTGCCTGTAATTATATACACGTTTAGCACGCAGTACTTCATATATGTATGCACAATTTCGCTTTTCACAACCCTACAAACAGTACTGTAACTTTTGACAAACGTTTTCATAACTCCTACCTGAAGTAAACAATAGTGTAACCCTAAAATGTTCACGCATCCTACCTGAAGCAAAAAGTAGTGTAACTAAAAAATGTTCACGAATCCTACATGGAGTATACAGTAGCGTAACCCAAAAAATTATCACACATTCTACCTGAAGTAAACAGTAGTGTAACTAAAAGATGTTCACGCATTCTACCTGAAGTAAACAGTAGTGTAACTAAAAGATGTTCACCCGTTCTACCTGAAGTAAACAGTAGTGTAACTAAAAGATGTTCACCCGTTCTACCTGAAGTAAACAGTAGTGTAACTAAAAGATGTTCACGCATTTTACCTGAAGTAAACAGTAGTGTAACTAAACGATGTTCATGCATTCTACCTGAAGTAAACAGTAGTGTAACTAAAAGAAGTTCACGCATTCTACCTAAGTAAACAGTAGCGTAACCCAAGGATATTCACGCATTCTACCTGGAGTTAACAGTAGTGTAACTAAAAGATGTTCACGCATTCTACCTAAGTAAACAGTAGCGTAACCCAAAGATATTCACGCATTCTACCTGAAGTAAACAGTAGTGTAACCCAAAGATGTTCATGCATTCTACCTGAAGCAAACAGTAGTGTAACCCAAAGATGTTCACGCATCCTACCTGAATGAAGCAGACAGTAGTGCA
This sequence comes from Cyrtodaria siliqua, assembly GCA_037043455.1. NCBI lineage: Eukaryota > Metazoa > Mollusca > Bivalvia > Adapedonta > Hiatellidae > Cyrtodaria > Cyrtodaria siliqua. Next base: position 14,247 of record JAWPHD010005674.1, on the reverse strand, counting down.
ACCCAAAGATGTTCACGCATTCTACCTGAAGTAAACAGTAGTGTAACCCAAAGATGTTCACGCATTCTACCTGAAGTAAACAGTAGTGTAACTAAAAGATGTTCACGCATCCTACCTGAATGAAGCAGACAGTAGTGCAACCCAAAGATGTTCACGCATTCTACCTGAAGTAAACAGTAGTGTAACCCAAAGATGTTCACGCATTCTACCTGAAGTAAACAGTAGTGTAACCCAAAGATGTTCATGCATTCTACCTGAAGCAAACAGTAGTGTAACCCAAAGATGTTCACGCATCCTACCTGAATGAAGCAGACAGTAGTGCAACCCAAAGATGTTCACGCATTCTACCTGAAGTAAACAGTAGTGTAACTAAAAGATGTTCACGCATTCTACCTGAAGTAAACAGTAGTGTAACCCAAAGATGTTCACGCATTCTACCTGAAGTAAACAGTAGTGTAACTAAAAGATGTTCACGCATTCTACCTGAAGTAAACAGTAGTGTAACCCAAAGATGTTCACGCATCCTACCTGAAGCAGACAGTAGTGCAACCCAAAGATGTTCACGCATTCTACCTGAAGTAAACAGTAGTGTAACCCAAAGATGTTCATGCATTCTACCTGAAGTAAACAGTAGTGTAACCCAAAGATGTTCACGCATCCTACCTGAAGCAGACAGTAGTGCAACCCAAAGATGTTCACGCATTCTACCTGAAATAAACAGTAGCGTAACCCAAAGATATTCACGCATTCTACCTGGAGTAAACAGTAGTGTAACCCAAAGATGTTCACGCATCCTACATGGAGTAAACAGTAGTGTAACTCAAAGAAATTCACGCATTCTACCTGAAGTAAACAGTAGTGTAACCCAAAGATGTTCACACATTCTACCTGGAGTAAACAGTAGTGTTACTAACATATGTTTACGCATTCTACCTAAATAAACAGTAGTGTAACCCAAAGATGTTCACGCATTCTACCTGGAGTAAACAGTAGTGTAACTAAAAGATGTTCACGCATTCTACCTGAAGTAAACAGTAGTGTAACCCAAAGATGTTCACGCATTCTACCTGGAGTAAACAGTAGTGTAACCCAAAGATGTTCACGCATTCTACCTGGAGTAAACAGTAGTGTAACTAAAAGATGTTCACGCATTCTACCTAAGTAAACAGTAGCGTAACCCAAAGATATTCACGCAATATACCTAAGTAAACAGTAGTGTAACCCAAAGATGTTCACGCATTCTACCTGAATTAAACAGTAGTGTAACCCAAAGATGTTCATGCATTCTACCTGAAGCTAACAGTAGCGTAACCCAAAGATGTTCACCCATTCTACCTGAAGTAAACAGTAGTGTAACCCAAATATGTTCACGCATTCTACCTGAAGTAAACAGTAGTGTAACTCAAAGATGTTCACGCATTCTACCTGAAGTAAACAGTAGTGTAACCCAAAGATGTTCACGCATCCTACCTGGAGTAAACAGTAGTGTAACCCAAATATGTTCACGCATTCTACCTGAAGTAAACAGTAGTGTAACTCAAAGATGTTCACGCATTCTACCTGAAGTAAACAGTAGTGTAACCCAAAGTTGTTCAGCCATCCTACCTAAAGCAAACAGTAGTGTAACCCAAAGATGTTCACGCATTCTACCTGAAGTAAACAGTAGTGTAACTCAAAGATGTTCACGCATTCTACCTGAAGTAAACAGTAGTGTAACCCAAAGTTGTTCAGCCATCCTACCTAAAGCAAACAGTAGTGTAACCCAAAGATGTTCACGCATTCTACCTGAAGTAAACAGTAGTGTAACTCAAATATGTTCACGCATTCTACCTGAAGTAAACAGTAGTGTAACCCAAAGATGTTCACGCATTCTACCTGAAGTAAACAGTAGTGTAACCCAAATATGTTCACCCATTCTACCTGAAGTAAACAGTAGTGTAACCCAAAGATGTTCACCCATTCTACCTGAAGTAAACAGTAGTGTAACCCAAATATGTTCACCCATTCTACCTGAAGTAAACAGTAGTGTAACCCAAATATGTTCACCCATTCTACCTGAAGTAAACAGTAGTGTAACCCAAATATGTTCACCCATTCTACCTGAAGTAAACAGTAGTGTAACCCAAATATGTTCACGCATTCTACCTGAAGTAAACAGTAGTGTAACCCAAAGATGTTCACGCATTCTACCTGAAGTAAACAGTAGTGTAACCCAAATATGTTCACCCATTCTACCTGAAGTAAACAGTAGTGTAACCCAAATATGTTCACCCATTCTACCTGAAGTAAACAGTAGTGTAACCCAAATATGTTCACGCATTCTACCTGAAGTAAACAGTAGTGTAACCCAAAGATGTTCACGCATCCTACCTGAAGTAAACAGTAGTGTAACCCAAAGATGTTCACGCATCCTACCTGAAGCAGACAGTAGTGTAACCCAAAGATGTTCACCCATCCTACCTGAAGCAAACTGTAGTGTAACCCAAAGATGTTCACCCATCCTACCTGAAGCAAACTGTAGTGTAACCCAAAGTTGGTCACGTATGCACACGTATCCTATCTGAAGCAAACCGTAAACCGTATAGTAACCCAAAGATGTTGACGCTTGTTGCAACCATAAAGGTAACAACGGACATAAAGTTAACAATGAGTCATAAAGGTAACAACTTTCGGTCATAAAGGTAACAGCGTGTCATAAATGTAACAACTTCGGCCATAAAGTTAACACCATTTTTTGGGGGTCATAAAGGTAACAACATCTGGACATAAAGGTAACACGTCTGAAATAAGAGCAGACTCGTGTCTCAAGAAGATGTGTCACTTCGTCCACCGTGAGTAATTGACAACTTATGTCAGTGCAACTGGAAAAGGCAACAAAAAGGAAAATAATGTACAGTAGTCATGATTTGGTTATATCTATTTATTTTAAGAAAATCCAAAGTCTAGTAAATGTATTTTCAAGATGGCCACCAAAATGTAAAATATACCCACTTTAAAAAAATATGTATCCTGAGTGTATTTGGGCCTTTTATGTTTTATGGCTCATAATGATGAGAAATATGTCAGAATACATGTATATAATTATTTTTACGCATTATTGTACACATATACTTTAGAATTTGATTTTTTAATTCAAGAAAAATGGCCCCATATACTTTCTTTTATTTCCCTTTTACCTTGTATATTTTTGCAAATCATCTTCAAAATCAATTCAGTTGATTAATTGAGACAAAACCGATATATTTTGGTCTGCCAGTGATGTTCTTTATGCTGTTCCTAACAACAATGACTTCAAAAGTGGGTGGGGTAAATCAAACCCCAAAAATGATAAATTAAAATTTATGTCAACATTAATTTCCTTTACTTACCAATGTTATGTTTATGTAAGATGTAATAATTTGATGTGAATTTTGTAAAATTTAAATATCACTTCAAACGTGGATGGGGTAAATCGTCCCCCGAAAATGAAAAATTCTGTTCATCTCGAAATATATATTTACTCAAATATTTTTCATTCCCTTGATGTTTATGTAGAATATAATCCTTCAATGTGATTTGTGTACCATTTGCATGTCAAATAATACTTATTCTTCCATAGTTACCCTAAAATGGCAGCCAATATGAATGGGCTCATATAAGAAATATATTGTCATCATAGAACTAAGAATGTTCATCATCTAGTATTAATTGTTTTTATATGTAGGGTATAATAAGAAATCTTAATTATATGCATGAATATTCAATTTAACTGCCTGCTGGTATTGTAAATCGTATAAAGAATTCAACCTTTTAATCGCACATGCTTAAAGAGAATCACAGCGAAATTGTAACCATAGCAGGGTATCCGAGTACTTCGTTCAGCTTTACTAGTGTATGTAAGAGCCCAGAATATCATGGTATGATGAACATGTTGGAACTAGTGTTATCTATAATTATTATAAGACCTCCCAGCATCTTCAGTGATCAACATTTAGGGGTCTCTGATGATCTATAAATATTATAAGATCCCATATATGCCATCAACGAAGGGCATTTTGGGGGTCTTTTTCGATCTCGAAATTCACTATTTCAACATATGATGTCAACGATGTGCATTGGGGTTTATAACAATATACAAATGTTATAAGAACTCATACATGACGTAAATGATGGACGTTTGAGTGACTATGAGGATCTAAGAAGGCCACATAAGCCTTCCATGTTGGGTATCTAAGAGTCAATAACAATATAGAAAGCTTAAAAGAGCCTATGCCATAAATGATGGCCATTTGGGGTCTGTGATGATATAGATCTTATAAGAGCCCACATATGCCATCAATGATGGACAATTGGGGGGTCTGTGACGATCTCAAAATCTCATTATAGCCAAAATATGCTCTCAACGATGGGCACTGGGGTCTATGATGATGTAGAAGTCTTATAAGAGGTAATATATATGTCATCAATAATGGGTGTTTGAGTGACTACGAGGATCTAGAAAGCCCAAATATGCCAACAAATGAGATATTTATAATTTTACTAACGAGGTTTATCTGTGACTAATTTTTGATCAGATATGGCCATTTTCTAAAAGATCAAACAAATCATTTAATACAAATATTCTGTCCATGTTTGGTGAAATTCTATTAATATAAACATACTCAGTTTGGTGATGACGATCCGATCAAAAATAAAGTCTTTACTTCCTAGCAAGCTTACGATTAATAAATAAATGTGACTTCCGGACAGGCTGTGGACCCTATGATGACGCCTACCTAAAGCCCATTGGGACGGTGGCGTTTAATGTTTGTCTATGATCTTTCTTGTCGTGCCCTTAATAGTTTATTCTCTTACTGCTCTGGCTTCTGCCAAGTCACTGAGTACTTTCATTGTGGCTTTCTAGGCTATTGTTTTTTTTGTATTATATTTACACGAGCATATTTATGTTTTACTTATATTGCCTATTGATGCTGCCTTGTTGGTTAGAGATTAGATCATGGCGGGGATTTCTTTATTTACACTGTCCTGTTTTAATGGGATGACAGTAGGGTAAGTGTGAGGCTTGGTTCACCCTAGAACCGGTTTAACCCCCCAGTGGCCTACTTTGCCACTGACCGTTCCAAGGCGGTAGCCCTATTGTCAACCGTTTTGTGTTTGTGATGTCGTTTGCATTTATTATTGCTTTTGCCTTCTTGTTTGTCTGTTTGCGTGTTTGTTTCTGTGTTTTGTGGTTGACTGTCCTCCTTGAATGCTACTTTCCATGTCCGATCTTTTTATATTTCTTTCCAATGTGATAACAAGTCCAACTATAGCCTAAAGGCCAAATATAGGTCCACTATCGAACTCATCCAAGAACTTGTGGACATATACACTCTATGCAAGTTTGATAAAGCTTGTTCAAGAAATGTTCCCTCTATTGTGTATCAAGGTGATAGGATCTTTTGCCTATCTAGGTTCCATAACTCTGGCGTTACTGGTCCAATATAGCATCCGAGGTGCAAGTTTGGTTAAGATTGCTCATCAAGCAACGTGGTCTCTATCGCGCTAGCAAGGTGAAAATAGCATTTTTGCTAATGCAGGGGCCATAATTCCGAAGATACTCCGATCTGGTCCATAATCGACCTCTCCCGAGATTTTGTGGACATATACATTCTTTCCAAGTTTGGTTAACATTGATCAAGAAATGTGTCCTCTAGAATGTTAAGAAGGCAATTTTGGACGATGACGACTAACGCCGGACGATAGACAAAAGGCAATCACGATTGCTCAACCTTGAGCATTTCGAGTTCAGGTTAGCTAATAAGGTATCTGCAGTCTTTAGCTAAGGAAACTTAAAATCATGAAAATACCATAAACTTCAATTATAAATTTTATTAAAAATACAGGATTCTTATCCATACGAACACATAACTGAAATAATAAACAAATTATGACAGATTGCAACTGGCAAAGTATCACAAAACAAACTGTAACAAGTAAAAACTGTTAAGAACAATGACTGGCTCAATAATATTGAAACACACAAGTAACTATAATTACATAGAGTTTAATTAACATTGTTGAAGTGATACGGGAAATAATTCCCGAGTGAGAAAGATTCTTGCGATATAGAAACGAGTGCGTTTTCGCACGAGTTTCTATATCGCAAGAATATTTCTCACGAGTGATTTATTTTCCATATCACGACAAAAATGTTAATTAAACTATAAAATATATATTCTGTGATGAATTTCTTTCCAATCGTCTTTAGACACAAGTATTCCTTCTTTTTTAGACACAAGTATTCCTTCTTCTGTCACTCCTTTGGCGACAGCGCGGAGAAATATTATGACGTCATTTCGTGACGTAATATCGTGACGTCTATCGTTTAGTTCATAACATTTGGCTACTGTGCTATCTTGCGCACTAGGCGAGATAGCACAGTAGAGGAAGGGATATGTTATAGATTTTCACAAACTGGGAAATTTTATGACGTCATTTCGTGACGTAATATCGTGACGTCTATCGTTTAGTTCATAACATTTGGCTACTGTGCTATCTTGCGCACTAGGCAAGATAGCACAGTAGAGGAAGGGATATGTTATAGATTTTCACAAACTGGGAAATTTCTATAATTCATCACAGAATATATAATATAAAAGTGTTACAAATATTGTTCATCAAATATCAAGTACAGGTCTTCAACAGTTTTAAACAATAAGAGGATTGCCATGAACCGCTTACCTCAATACCTGGCAAAGTCGATGCCAGGGAGCCTGAGGTCACCTTTGGAGGCTTTACTGGTTCGTGAGAAGAAGGCATTTAAAAGATGTTCTATTTTTAGCTCCAGTGACCTAATTATGCAAGACTACTCCAGTCGTTTGAAGCAATTGTCGACATATGTACGTATGACGGACGGACTACGGACGGAGGCCGATCAAAATAGCTCACCTTGACCACATTACGGGCTCAAATAACGATTAACACAGACGTTCGACGAGATCTTTAATGTGCGAAGTAAAAGCAGTGCTGTAAAAAGTGTTACTAAACTATGCTGCTGTTACTAAACGAGTATGATCACTGTCATTCTAATCTTAGGACTATAATTAATACTTACGCTAACATTTTCATGTTTGTAAACTTTCGTAAATGGCTCTTTGATCAAATCAAGGGAAGTTACTGGTCTCAAATTGTGGCTAATGCGAAACAAGGGGAAATAACCGATCGTATCGCTAGTACGAATAGAATAAAAATGAACAGAATACTTCTATTTCCAATCATAGGGTCATTTAAAAATAACAATTGTGTAACACAAAATTTAGATAATAATAAAATGAGGATTAATTCGTAATAATATGGAAAATCAATTTCCCAAGGCTAAGTAACTAAATGTATAATAGAACATTATAAAACATCATAATTAACAACATTTACAGACATTAGTACTCGGAGCAAGACGACACTATTCATTTGATATAATAGTCTTTGAACATTGATATCATAGCTATTCCTTCTTTAACAATCCATCATATAGCATAGGAGCTTGGAGTTCAATCCGCAAGGCACCACAATGTACCCACCCTCTCCCACCACTACCACCCCGCCCAGGGCCCACAAACACATAAAACGTCTCTATGGGTCCCCGGCAAGAGGCAAAATCAATGCATCTCACGCATAAAAACCCAAACGCAACACGCATGATCATGAATTCTTGTTCATAAAACCAACATTTATAGTAGTTCTCAAGTACATACATGCCATTATACTGTTTTATGTTCTCTTACAAATGTTATCTAATTCGTTATCACCGTATAACAACGTCAAACCTCAAGGCGCATCCACCAGACAACGCGCACAAGATAAGCACCACATATGCCGACACAACCACACACCGCATACGCAGCTAGCAACCAATAAACAGACACCGGATTTTCAACACCGGATAGCAACTAGTTCATTCATAAAATGCACTAGTCACCACCAGAAGTCCACCCAACTGCAAAATGCACACATGAGAATATGCGAAACATTTCTGTTTTAATGTTCTCTCTGCATTATTTCTTGGAACTTGTTCGTTTTTATTTTTTATATCAGATTTTTTCTCTAGAGACTTTTCGCAAAATTGAAATTGTGAAAATGTATCGCATTCCGTATCCTATCTCAATACATATCGCATGGCAACATGCGCTTATCTGTCCAGCCTTTACATATAAAATTATATAATTCGAATCTCTGTTGCCACCTTTATGTCCAGATGTTGTTATCATTATGACCCCCAAAATATGGTGTTAACTTTATGGCCGAAGTTGTTACCGTTATGACCGGTGGCATTGTTACCTTTATGACACACTGTTACCTTTATGACCGAAAGTTGCTACCTTTATGATCCATTGTTAACTTTATGTCCGTGTTACGTTTATGGTTGAAACAACACTTCCTACATGAAGAAAACAGTAGTGTAGCCCAAAGATGTTCAAGCATTCTTCCTGAAGCTAACAGTAGTGTAACCCAAAGATATTCACCCATTCTACCTGAAGCGAACAGTAGTGTAATCCAAAGATGTTCACGCATCCTACCTGAAGCAAACCGTAAAGTAACCCAAAGCTGTTCACGCATCCTACCTGAAGCAAACCGTAAAGTAACCCAAAGATGGTCACGCCTTCTACCTTAACAATAGGTGATATCGTATTATTTTAATATAAAAGTGGTAATCACTGTGTTTATGAGCTTTAAACAACATTCATTATGTACTGCTGGATTGGTTAATTTTTACGACTGTAAATATATGCATGTAAATATATCATGTTTTTGGACAGAATCAACATTAAATTCAGAAAGTTAGTGAATGGCGTTCATCAGTTACTATTTTTGTTTTGATAACCGGGATAAGTATACTATCTCGTGGATGACACTATATTACACATCTCCTGGATGCCACTATATTACACATCTCCTGGATGACACTATATTACACATCTCCTGGATGGCACTATATTACACATCTCCTGGATGATGGCGCTATATTATACATCTCCTGGATGGCGCTATATTACACATCTCCTGGATGGCACTATATTACACATCTCCTGGATGGCACTATATTACACATCTCCTGGATGGCTCTATATTACACATGTTCACAAATGCAATTTCATTCTTTTATTTCTCTTTAATAAAGTTATTTATATGTTCATAACCCAAAAGGTTCCGTAGTACTCCCTTAAACAATATAAGAAAACACGTTTATAAGTTCAATTTCATTAATTCTGAATGAATTGTTCTGCAATAGGTTCCACTCTAGATGTTTTATCGACTAGATACCGATCCAAGTATATGCATATTCTTATATGGGATTTGGACCGGAAACTATATGGGTCAAATGTTCGAAATGGTGGTATTGGAAATATAATCATTAGGGCATACTCGAAAATAGTACCATCAGTTACCTTAGATTGTTTCGCTGACTAAGTAAATGTACACTAAAGGTTTCTTTGATTGTGTTATGCTGTGGATATATTTCCAGAGATATTGGTGCAATCGCAAATAGTACTGACTTAGACTTATTTATATAAGGTAACATTTAAAACAAAATTAGATTCGGTTAACGATGTTGTTTACTAAAACAATTACCCACTTTCACTTTCAGCCAGTCACTGGTTTTCGAAGAACAGTTTTTGTCAATTTTTGTGTTTTACCTTAACGAAATATATATTTTGCTGGATAAACTGTCAAGCTAAGTTCTATATTCTGTAGACCTAACATTGTTACTAATAGTAGTACGAGTCAATATAAAAGTAGAACAGGAAGTGTAACATTCTCAACACGTAGCCATCCAGCTAAACGCATTTTAAACAGGTACACAGAATTATAGGTTATTAGATTTGTATTGGGATTTATTGTATACTTTCATATTGTCCCGTTTAGTTTGCATTGAGCTAAGTGTGCAATATTCTACGATATTGCACGCATTGATATTGCACGGGAACTTTTTCTCGTGCTTGCTAAGAGCCGCGAAATAGAAATAAGGAACTACTTTCAAATAAAAAACGGAATCCTTTCTATAGTGTCAACAACAAAATACGTGTTTTTATTGTTCAACCTTTTATGGCAGAAATTGATAAAATAATTGAAATGGTCACTCACCCACTATTTTTAACGTTATCGAATGGTAAACAAAACTTTAGAAAATCGCTTGTTGTTTTCAATGGCGTCATCCGACGTCGACGTCGTTTTCGCGCAAAATAATCATCCACACAAAATGAAACTGAATGACAAGACAGGAATTCCATCAAAAGCTATAAAAATAACACAAATACAATAAAAAGTAATAGTCATACAATTAACAATGATCGAAAACAATATGAAAGTATACAATAAAAAGGTTATTGAATTTGTATGGCTAAATATTACTTGGAACTCGTTGTTTTGGCGCAGGACGACTCGCAAGCTCGTCGTCCTTTGCCAAACAACTCGTTCCAAGTAATATTTAGCCATACAAATTCGTCGTCCTGCGCCAAAACAACGAGTTCCAAGTAATATTTAGCCATACAAATTCAATAACCTATAATATAGACCGTGAGCCATACACTTTTTTGTTACCATCTCAAGGGACAAATTCTTACTAGTACCATGTTTTGAGTACCTTGTAGAGAAACAAAAAATCCATGATAGCAGTGTAAACAGGGTAGCTGATTCCTGTTATTAGAGTTATCTCCCCTTTTTAAGCAAAACTCTTGTTTCTTTAAAAAATCGTTTTCGCTGAAACTAGAAGAGCTACAGGTCTAATATTTTGCATGTATTATACATTTAGGGTCCTCTACCAAGTATTTATAAAATGGTGACCCCAGGGTCAAATATTGCCCCGCCCCGCGGGTAACATTTTTTCATACAGTTATATAGGACATCTTTAAAAATAAATAGTTTTCTCTAAAACTGTAAGAGCTAGAGGTCCCATATTATGCATGAAGCATAAGCTTATGGTCCACTAGCAAGTTTGTTAAAATGTTGACCCTGGGGTCATATCTGGCTCCGCCCCAGGGGTCATATATTTACATAGAGTCATATAGAAACATCTTTAAAATCTCTTCTTAAAAAAAAACAAGAGCCAGAAGTCTACTATTTTGCATATTGTACAAGCTTATGGTTCTCTACCACTTTTGTTCAAATCGTGACTCTGTGTCCAACTATGGCCCCGTTCTGGGGTTATTGAATTTAACTGAATTGGGTTTTAAGGCGCACCAACACATGAAATGTTATATGGCGCCTAACAGACATGAACATGCCAGGCTCATCCTCCATGTACATCGAGTTAAAATATGGAGAATGGGCCTAGGACCTTCTCACCCTGAACTGCAGAGTTGCTGCAAATTCTATTGTAGACATTCCATTTACACTGGAACCACGTTTATTATTTTTCTGCCACTGCTCTTAGTGATGTGAGCGAGATGGCACCTCAAACAATGCAGGGGTCATGATGAAGACCTTTAATGAGCATGAAAACAAAAATGACAAAAATGACAAAAATGAATATGAATAGGGGGGTACCCCTCTGCATGTGACGGTGTGTTTGCAGTGGTTGTATCCTACCCCGGCAACCACACGGGGGGAGGGGTTCTGGTGTTAAAGTTTTACAAAGGGTTACATAGGAAAGTCCATTAAAATATTCTTTTTCTGATACTACAAGAGCTAGAGGTCTAATACGATGCATGTAGCATAAGAGTATCGATCTCTACCAATTTATTTTGTTCAAATGGTGATCTTATGGTCAAATTTCGCCCGGTCCCGGGGGTCACATATTTACATAGAGTTCTGTAGGAATGTCTATAAACATCTTCTCTGAAACTACAAGAGCTGGAGGTGTAATAAGCTACATGTAGCTTAAGAGTATTGTCCTGTACCAAATAAGTCAAATGGTGTCCCTTGTATCAAGCCTGGAATCAAATGTGGCCCTGTCCCGGGGGTCACACTATAACATTGAATTATATAGGAAAACATATTCAAACAGCTTCTCTGATACTTCAAAAGCGAAATAATAGGTCGCATGTACCATAAGCTTATGATCCTCTACCTATTTTGTTCAAATGGCGACAATGGGGTCAAATATGCCACTATGGGGGTCACAGTTTTACAGATTTATATAAAGAAATTATTCTTGTTTCTTAAAACATAAGAGCACTTTGAGACAAGGCGAGTGGGTCTCTTGTTTATAGCTTGAAGTACACTTTTCACAAAATCACTTCAAAAGTTTTAAGCGAACTGAAATATATAGAGAATGTGACTTTTGATAAGGTATTCCATTATGAAGACTTAACCATGTTTACAAATCGCATATTGATTACATCAATAGTGTTTACAAATCGCATATTGAATAAATACACAAACTAAAATCACAAAGTAAACCACTGCATTTTCGACAAATTGCAAAAAAAAAAAGAAAGAAAAAGTAAAGCATTTTACGGTTTAACTGTTGATTTTTAGGTGTTTGTTATACACATTTTACAATAACCCGCCATATTACGACAAAATTGCACTACAAAAACAGTTTATCAAAACTCTATCCAGGTGTTCATCTCATATAATAAGGCATATGTGTCGCTTAAAAGTATATGTTTATTCATTGGTTTTTGTAATATCCGTAATTGAATAAGTGTAAAATGAATTATCCATTATTTTTTTGTCTGGCTGGTCAGCTTTATATATTGTATCTATAGAGTTTTGATTCTCAAACGATGTAAGTTATGTATATACCTCGTGGTCAGTAGGTTTAGAAACGATGTACATATGTTGTAAAATGTGGCTGTTGTTGGCGGGATAGCTACTTTAACTGCAGCAGCACCTGTATGTCGGATATAGCTTTTAGAGTAAACATCAGTAAACTAACCGTGATCACTAAATGTAATCTATCTCGATAATGCACTGGGTACCGATTCTTATCCGGAAGCGTTTAATTTTAATTTTATTATCTTATATGTATGTTATATTGTCACATTAAGTTATATTATTTAAATCAGATAATATGTACTGAGTATTCTTAATTTTCCTGTTTTATCCCAAGGCATTAATTGCCAAGTGTATCAAAACAGCAATGAGCTGGGCATATATAAGGCTTGCAGGCATATTGCAACTCAACCTACATGAACTTGATGCTAACTTGCTAGATAAGAGAGACCGTTGTGAACCCAGCTTGTTGGATATAACCTTTATGACGGATTAACATTTTCGTTGTATGTATTTTAATGCAGTCATCCTGCTTGAGCGCATACAGTCTATTGATGCAGTGGATAGAACGGGGGACTTTAAATTCAAAGGACCCTGGTTCAAGCTTCACCGGAGCCAGTGAATTTTGTCGGTGTGTTCTTGGGCAAGACACTTTTACCCTCGTCCGTCGGATGGGGACGTAAAACAGGCGATCCCGTGTATCGCTTGTTTTTTTTCCCATCATGTTAAAGAAACATAGGTGTCTATTCGTCAGTAGGACAGGTTCCTAAATGCCTATATATACCCCCTCCACCACACCCGACCCCCTTCCCCCACACCACACACACACCCACACACACACTTCCTCTCTCTCTTCACTGGCAATACACCTTCTTTTTTAGGTAATAATCATTCAACTTGCATGCGCATGCGCAAAAGTAGGGTTGATGCTTACTATCCTAGGTTAATTCCATACTCTAAATCAAGTACGGAGAACATCACAACCTATGTTTAGATACATATCCTAAGCAGGTGATATTGTAACAACTGCACCAATACTAACAAATAGTTGCCATGGTAAGTAATTAGTACAGTGATCTGGGTATCACCCTAAAGATATTTCTTCGTCGACGCCGTGTGGTTCCCGGGCAAGAATATGACCACTGCATATCCAGGCATAGGGGTAAAATTCCCCCGAATTCATGTTACTTTTGTCATTTTTGTTCATTATTTTCATCATGAAACCTGTATTATTTCAGGTGCTACTTCAGTGGTGGCAGTGATCGTGGCTCCAGCGAAAAATGGAGTGATTACTAGAGAATTTACAGCAACTCTGCAATTCTGCAGGCAAGAAGGTTCTAGGCACATTCTGCAAATGTTTATCTAGATGTTAATGAAGAGTGAGCCGGGTCGAATGTTCATTCCTGTTGGCGCCGTATAACACGTTTGTGCTGGTGCGCAGTAAAACCTCAATTCAAATCAATTAATCTTCGTCGATTCTTTTTTCAGGAAGACAAAAATGGTTCGTGCAAACGCATATACCCCTATTTTTACATTTCATATGCAGAATTCTTCATTGTGTTGTATATGGGT